>JAHWFP010098570.1:1281-13988 GCA_023313725.1 Lithobius niger | reverse complement strand
AAAAAAATGTATGTATACACATCCCGTGAATACATACAATACCGCCATAACCACAAAAGGACAAAAAATACAAACATAAAAAGTAAACATGTAGCGAGAAGTGGACACTCCACCCCTGTCCATCACACCCCGCGTCCCCTGTAAACAAGGGCCTTTGCAGAGCAGGAGCATACTGGGAGGGCCATTGCCCGGGAAATGGTAGGCCCTTCTCTTGTGGCATTTCAGTAGGCCCCCGGCAGGTCCTCAGAGCATAAGCCACACAGGTAATCTCCCGTTTTCTCGTATGGACAGTACGCCCCTGGCAGAGAGAGTGAGGACGGAAAATCGAAGGCGGGATGGCTGTGGCCATCTTGTATTCCCAATAATCAATTACACGGCCCAAAATATTCCTAGGGTGTAATGAGTACTTAGGTTTCCCAAACGAGATAACACCACTAAAGTTGGGTGAGACTTACAAAGTTGTAACTATCCAAAAGTAAGGAAAATGAACTTTAACATTTGACTGTACCCTACCTGCTGCTCATAAATTTTAACAAACCTTTAAAGGGACATAAATCTTTCCGGTATGTCGTGAGACCCGTTGAGAATAGCGTTTGCAACATTTACACAGGTTAGAGTTAATGTCGCGAAATCATCTCGCACGAAAGACAAAACAAGAAAATGAATGTGTTGGTAATATTTACATACGTTTGAATTAGTAATGTTGCAAAACGGAGTTGAACAGTAAAGCCAACATGGATGCATGTACATTTAAAAGGAACATGCATACCAGCCTTTTGTTAAAAAAAAAAGATTTTTTATTTTTGTGAGATTTTGAGCTGTGGAAATTTATGGATACAACTTTGTCATGCCCACATTTTTCAGTCACTTGAATGACAGTTACATTCAGGCTATTCTAAACAAATGTAACGTAAATTAATAAGTTTTATTATTTTTATTGAAAATGGATTGATTTTTACCACAAACAAAACGGATTTTTTTTTCACAAAGAATGTGTAATGTTGTTTTGGAGTAGGCTACGAAGCTCAAAAAGTTACAAGTGAGCATCTGTACACCAATACAAAATGAGTTGGTCTTGTCAATTTCTTGAATTTCAGGAAGTCGATTGGTCATGTGATTGTGGCGGCTTACTACAAAAATTAAAATTACATTCAGTTAAAATATGCACTCCATTACTACAAAGTTGTAACTGCAATTAAATTGTTCTTACCACGACTGTAACTTCAAAATGAAATGACTGTATCAAAATTAACTTTTAAATGAGGTAAATATTTGCATTTAATAATTATCTTGTTCAAAACCTATTCAAATTTTATTTTATTACTTTCATCATAAGGCTTAAAGTTCACGAACAAAAAGCTAGCGTGACTGATATGGTTTTCTCACTCGCACTCTCTCGAGGGTACACGGAGGTTTCTTACGTCTCTTTACCTTACGTTGACTTGAACTCACATCGCTTTAGGAGAGAGGTGGTTACACAGAGGTTGTAGTTGGGGTGAGTTAAAACGACAGCGTGGGTTCCTGCGTCGCGTTTATGTATTCCCCCCATCAAGCAAAACCCTCTTTATTCCCAGGTCCCCATTCAGCTAGCTGGCTTTCGACTTCGTTTTAACGAAGTGACATGTGGCCGTCCTAGTTTCGTGACGTTTACGCGCGCTCTTTTCAACCAATCACAAGGAAGCAGTCGAAGTAGAAAATGGGTGTTAGGTGGGTACACGTAGGTTGTTGAAGCGCTTCAACTCCTTACATCGACGTATCGAGGTGGTTTGAGATGAAGCTACTTGAAAGTGGGATTAGGTGGTTACACGGACGTTCTTAAAGCACTCTAAGTACTACATCGACGTAAGATAAAGCGACGTAAGAAACCTCCGTGTACCCTCGGTCTATGAATCCAATGCCTTCCTCGTTTTCATAAAAACTTCTATCCTCCAAATCAGAAGAATCACTGCTTCGTTCCTGGTCATGCTGAAGCAGCAGATTTTAATTTAAAACATTTATATCTACATGTTTTCATTCTCGTCAGGGCCCCAAATTTACTTCGTGTGCCGCCATTGCTGCCTACGTATAGTTTTGCTTCCTTTATTGGCGAACGCTACTCTCAGCTATTGAGCCTGCTAAGCAAGCAAGGACGTGTGGCTGCAATTAGTCTGCTACTGTTAGAACTGCGTAAACTGCAGCAACTTTATATTTTTGCAGATAGGCTACACTTCTATCACTTCTCGGTTTCATTATTTAGACTGGTCGGTGGTGACCTCTGTTGGTAGTTTTAGGTTGTTCCATGCACTTACAACTTTGCATTGCCAAAATCCCAAAAAAGGAAAATGTCACTTACAACTTTGTAACTCTCAGCCAACGACTAGCCACATCTCGTTTCGAACAGTAGTTAGCCGCTGTGTAGAAAGATATCTTCCTCTTGCTGGTTGGCCTCACTGGCCAGAACTGGCTCAGCCTGATGCCTTAGGGTTGTCCCCCCTCCTGGCTTGGTCGTTCCATGATGGTGGCGGTTTGTTTACTTCCGGGGCTTTCAGTGTCAGCTGAGGCTTCTTGCCCGGCTAAGTCTGATGACGAATGAGATGCTGACTTGGCTTGCTGTATGTGCAAATGTGAAGCGTGGGAAAGGGGTGGCAACTGTCATTGCCTCATGCAGACAATGTTTGCTTCATTAGGGCAAGCTTAGTGTCCCTTCGGGTCCTGTGTGTAGAATCTTAGTTCGTCCACATTAATACTAGTAATGAACTTTCATGATTTGCAGCACCGTAAACGGTAAGTGTTGTAGGAATTACGTTTTTCCACGCAATAAGGGCCCTGAAACCTGGCAGGAACCCCTTTCGAAATGGCTTTTTTTGCAATAGAACTCAGAAAACTGGTCTTCTTAGCACTAGGTCTCCTTCCTTGAACTGTACATCGATGTGTGACCTATCATAATTCTTCTTATGACAATTACACGATGTTAATAAAGTTTCCTTAGCTTGTGCGTACATATCTGAAATCGCTTCATGATTTCCCCCTGTGTAGCCACACAGTTCTTTGCTTCTTTGGGCAGTCCAGCGTCCTTAGTGGGCGTTTACACATATGGCTGCACCCATGGCTGCATTAATTCTCTTCCAAGACAAAGCATTGCTGGTGAGAATCCTCTGACTTCATTTATTGCAGAACGAATAGCAAAGCAAACTGCGTCTACCAGATTTCTCCAGTCTTCCTTCTTATTAGTACACACCCAAAACATCATCTTAATGGTCTTATTGGTAATCTCAATTATGTCCACGTTAGGCCTATAAGCGGTCGCCATGTTTGCTAGTACCCCTTCTTCCTTACGAAAATTAAATAGGTTTTAGAACGGAATACACTGCCCCTGTCGCTCACCAGAGAATTGGACTTCCCCATCGTCTAACCACAGACTTCAGTCGCTTAATAATTTGCGGTGCTATGCTGTTCCTCAAAGGAATATTCTCAGGCCATCCAATAAAACTACACACTACAACAAACAAGAAACGCTAGCCGTTAGTTGTAGTGTGCAATATGGCACCACAGGGCCAATTTCATGACACAATGCATGACCCATGGTTTAGCTGCTGCTTCCATCACTTTTAGCAGACCAGGTGGCATACTACGAGCCGGCTTACATAGCTGACACACTTCACATGTAGGAATCTACTGTGATACGCATCTTCTCATCCCGTCCCGTGTGTAATGATTCTTTAAAGCATGGAATGTCTACCAAACCACAAAAAGTTTTTCCCTGGTGTAAGGGGTGCCAAACAATGATATCCCCCCCGCCACCTCCTCCCCAGAGTAAACCAAGCATGATAGGAAAAAAATGAAAGTACTGATAGGTAGCCCATTTTATTGTGGGTTTGCACTCACAAGTTCAATATTCAGTGTTCACTCCATTGGCGTCACGAACAGATTGAAGATAGCAGGGTTGGAAGACAAAAGTGACTCCATAGGCTCTGTGTTGGTTACGGCCACGCGGTTATTTGGTAATAACTCCAAAACCAGCAGTGTGGGCATCATGAAACTTGGTCTCAAGGTAGGGCTCGTCCCCACATGCATTTTTAGCCCAACCACAAGTCCATACGCACTACGCGAGCAGAGCTAATAAAAAAAAACACGCGACGGCCCCTGGAAGATGCCGGTTTTGGGCTGAAATCTTATTTTCCGAAGCACAGCATCGATGTGATCCTCCATCTTAGTACGACTAAATTGAGTTGCTAGAGGTTCAGAAAGCACCCTTTTTCCAACATTGTCCTTCAAGATGGATCCAAAATTTTTGCACACATTCAGAAAATGGAGTTTAACACGGAGCTTTTTGAGTCACTTTTGTCTTCCTACTCTGTTCTCTTCAATCTGTTTGTGATGCCAATGGAGTGAACACTGAATATTACGCTTGTGAGTGTAAACCCACAATAAAATGGCTACCTATTGGTACTTTAATTTTTTCCTTTCATGGTTAGTTTACACTGGGGAGGGGGGGGGGGGGGATATCCTTGTTCTTCATATATTGTTCTGAACAAGAAAGGAATGGTATTTAGCCTTGGGGAAGGGAATAGAGAGAATAGAAGGCAAATAAGCAGTGTATCTACCAAAATTTGGTCTTGCCTTCAAATCCACCAATATTGTTGCAAAAGATTTTCCGCCTCCATCTACTTGTATTATATTTTTGTCTTAAAATGTTTGCACAATGTTTGCCGCAACATGCCACCAAACCTTTACGCAGCCTACGCATGCTTGCCGTCCATTTACGCCTGAGTTGGAGGATTCCAGCCAGATGGATCTTTCAACAGTACGACCAGGCAATAATACCGTAAACATGGATCGACTAAATTCTACAGTCCCCTGCTTACGTATGGCACAGTCTGTTTTCCACTGCACTTTCTACGCCAGCATTAACAGTGCTGGTCATTTTTGCGGTCTGATACAGGTTGACCATGTTATGAAGCAGCGAATGACCACATCGTCAAAAACCCTCCACTTCAAATGAACTCTTAGAAAATGGACACCGCATAGGCTGCTAGGAGGGAAAGTGATGTCATTGTGAAGATGTGCATTGACCTAGGCCAGAACAAGCATGGGGGACAGGCTGGAGCTTTGAGTGGCATGTCCATCACACGCAGTGTGACAGTACATAAGTCCATGTTCCTACAGCCTTTCCATCACACACAGATTCGTCTTCAACCTCGTACATGAGATATAGTCAGCCGCAGTGTTCACTTTGCCTTTTTTACTCAAACAAAACTGTGTTCATAAAGTAAACAAAAACAGAAAGTTAAATGTATAGAGTAAAAGTCTAAAAGTCAAAACCTAGAAGGAACACGGACTAGCTTTGACAGTCAGTGTCTACAGTAGGTGTAACATTTTGTCAGTAAGTTGTTGGTAAGCATTAGACCCTTACTACCCGGTGGAAGGTGTACTTTGAGTCTGCTTCAGAAGTCCATCTTCCAGCAACAACAACGGGATTTAACCCTTTTCTTTTCTGGTGCTGCTAGATTATCAAAGAAAATGCGACTGCCGAAGCATCCGTGGTAATACAAAATGGCTGCGTGACCGGTAATTTCAGCATGTATCCTATCAACTGCTCTTTGAGGAGGGTTACTGCTGAATTACACTCTGCAGTCCATTTCCAACACACATTCTTCTTCAGTAAATTGTAAAGGGGTATCAGCGTCTCATGGAACATAGGAGTGACTGAACTACAACTACAGTACAAACCAAGTAAACGACGTAGCCCTTTAATGCCCGTAGGTGCAGGGAAGCTCTGAATGGTTTTTGGATTTTCATGTTGTGGTGAGATTTCTCCCTGTCTCAATATGTGTCCAAGACGACATCGCCTATATAGCACATGGAGGTCTTATACAGACAATTGGCCAAGACCAAATCCATGAGCCTTGCAAAACAAGCTGGCGCATTCTTCAATCTGAATGGTAAACAACTGAAGTCAAATGAGCCATGAAACGACTTGAAAACTGTGATTTTTGTGAAGCCTGCAGTTAGAGGGATTTGAAGAAAGCCAGTCCTTAGATCCAACACACTAAAATACTCTGCGTTACCCAGCTTCGCACAAACTTACTCAACCCTGTTGCACGGCATAACATTCATGCGGCAAGTCCAATAAGCACGCGAAAATTGATCACACAGCACTTAGACCCGGATGGTCCATTATTTTTTGGTACCAAGCAAAAACATGCTGACCATAAGCTTACGCCAGGAGCCACGACCCCTTGTTGCAACCATTCGTCAAGTTGCTTGGATTATATTTGTTGGGTGCCAAGATTAGCAGCTCTGTACGTTCTACATGTTGGTTTGGTGCTAGGTTCTAGTCTATATGGTGCGTCATGAAATGAGTCATACCCAATTTCAAAGTGAAAACCTCAATAAATCTTCCTAAACATGCTCCTCTCGTTGTTGTGGAGTGCAGTGAGCCTTTATGTGCTCCTGGATAATTTCCCAATCGGCATCAGCTTGTTTACATTCGAATCTCTTCGTAGGATTAGTGTTGTCCGTGTCAGTGTTGTTGGGTATATTCACGAAAGGGGCGTAGAGTGGCGTCTTCAGTCCTCCAGCTATTCTTCTTGATATCTGGCAGACTGCCCGTATGAAACTTGTGATCACGACCCAAAAAAGAGGATCCGCTGCTCCTGGTAGGATGAGAACAGGCTGTCGAACCACATGCTTACCGTAATCCCATGTGATGGTCTGGTCATATTTACGTATCCCTCTCTAATTTTGCCACAGGCTAATAAAAAAAGTTATATCAGCATTGTGATGAATTGTGCTGCCTATGACTTAAAGCTGGCCATCACCTTGCCCAAACAGCACGTGCTGGCGGCTCTGCTATTGATTAAGGTTGCAGTTGGAGTCCCCAAGGTAACTTGCATAAAGGGTTACTGACCGTATGAAGTCTTCACATTTAAATTCACTGGATGAGCCTCCACATATTTGGTTTTATGCCGGTATGTGTCCCTAGTGTCCTGTTGCAAATAAGTCTGTACTCCCTTGTCCACCTTCTCCTTCACCCTTCTCCCTTCTCCCACACCTTCACACCCTCTCCCTTCACCTTCTTCCTTTTCCCACACCTTCACACCCTCTCCCTTCTCCCTCTCCCTTCACCTTCTCCCTTCTCCCTTCACCCTTCTCCCTTCTCCCACACCTTCACACCTTCACACCTTCTCCCTTCTCCCTTGGTGGACTCCTCCAGGAGATCATCTTGCCAGTTTTTTGCTGGTTGTTGACCCAAGCAACATTAGAGGATTGGGCCAACATTGGCTAGCCGTATATAACGTTGGTGATTCGTTTGCAATGGTTTTACCATGTTGGCCCAGTGGTGTCACAATGTTGGTGTGCCTGCGATTTCTGGGCAATCGCACGGCCCGCTGTAGGGCCTATCAATGTTAGCCAACAAGTAGGTGTCCCATCGTTGGGCCAACAAATCCATTTACCGTAAACGTTTTTCTTTAAAAATCGGGCCTGCGGGTTATACGAGAGTGCGGGTTATACAAGAGTTTTTTCCACTCTAAAACCAAAAAAAAAAGGCCCACTTCTCAATACGCCTAAACGTTCACCAACTCACGCTGCAGTGATACAAATCACGTGAAAATCGAGTTGAAAATAAAATAGTAATTTACCCACTTTTGCCATGCATCTGTTGTAATAATTCGTGAAAACTTGCAGCTCTTGTTTAAAGATTTCAGTTGTTTTAATTGTTAATGTCGAAATCTGAAACCAATTTGTAACTAACAGCAACTAATTTCGTGCATCACGTGGTTGATCGCTTACTCAGCGCTGGTCAATTTCCTGTTCCTGCACAAAGGGAAGAGCGCTTGGAGCACCTAATCAATAAGCTGCTTCAGCGTGCGCTAGGAATGGCGTTTTTCACGGACGAACAGTCTTGCACTGCTGGTTATTTACGGTACCAATTGTAAAATTTACTAAAAGATACTCAGTGTAAAGGTAGTATACAGTACATAAAGATAAAATCTATATTAACACTGGCGATAGCCAGTGTTAGTAAGGGTCGACCTAGGATCTCTGTGTAAAACTTTCAACTTTGGGAGCTTATAACTCCGTCAAAATTAAACAATTTTAAACCAAATTTGGAATCTAGCATTGACTAGTCAAGGCCTGTCAACAGTCCAAAAATTGTGAAATTCAGTCCAGCCAAACCCGAGATACAGAGAGGGGCCAAATAGACAACTTCTTGTTCTTGGTCTTGTTCTTGTTCTGGGGATGTACCTTTCGTCTGTCCTCTCTACAGGTCAAACTATTTGTCCTGTAAAGCTGGTTCTTAGCTCATTTTACAGGTATTGCTCCGTAGATGTGCCCTTTCCATAAGGCCTTTTCTAATTGGTCAAGTGGTTCAGGGGTTACGGAGCTCTAAACGACCAGATTGATTGTTTTACATTGTTTTAAACATTGTTATTATGCAACAATGCCATTTAGCAAACGCCAGGTGCAAGACATAGAGTGAAGATTAAAGGATTTGTTTTTATTGTTACACTAGCAATAGCCAGGTTAGTAAGGGCCATAGCTATTTACCGAGCTTAAATAAATTATAAAGGTCTCACACATACCCCACCCCTCATCGACCACCACACCTATTTGTTACAATTCTCAAAGTAACACGGATTAATAAACAAAAACGTATCGTTAAAAGTAAGGGTCTAAAAGCCAAAACCTGTAAGGAACACGGACAAGCTTTGACTGTAAGGGTCTAGGTGTCAAATTTGGCCAGTAAGACGCTGCGAAGCATTAGACCCTTACTACCCGGTGATCATGTTAATGACTTAGTAAGGAAAATTGGAAATTAGCCAACAGCGAAAATCATACACTAGAAATAACGTAGTTCAGTAAGCCACCTTTATGCACTTACGTTAAATCGGAGTGGCATGACCCGGATTCGAACAGGCCACCCAGTTCGCCCCAGATCACTTGCATAGCGCCTTAATCTCTCCGTTGCACTCCGATGAAACTTAAGTGCATAAAGGTGGCTTACTGAACTACGTTATTTCTAGTGTACGATTTTCGCTGTTGGCTAATTTCCAATTTTCCTTAATATTATTTCCAGCGATTTATGTCTATGTATTATAATGACTTAGTAACTCAGACAGAATGGGTGTACACGCTTACTGTTGTAGCAGGTTGTCTTGCTTGGAATCGCTGCCATGTTACCAAACCGTAAAAAAATGTCAACCTAAAGCAAAGTAGGAAACCCACACCCCCACTATCATTGAATCATCTCATGGGCCTTTATAGGACGATTTCGGACAGCTGTTCGTCAAAAACCGGGTAGTAAGGGTCTAATGCTTAGCAGCGTCTTACTGGCCAAATTTGACACCTAGACCCTTACAGTCAAAGCTTGTCCGTGTTCCTTACAGATTTTGACTTTTAGACCCTTACTTTTAACTTTTAACGATACGTTTTTGTTTATTAATATATAATACGCTCAGGTTGGGCAAGCAAATTCATCATTATTATGCACTACAATGAAAGAGGGTGACCACTCAATAGTGGGAATCCGGGTAGGTGACGTGGGAGGCGGTGCGGGACGGGAAAGGGGTGTTACGGGGGGGGGGGGGGGCGGGTGGGGGAAAAACAGACCGCAGGGGAGTTCGGAGGAGGAAGCAGGGGCAGTCGGGACCCTTTTCATTCCATACTGACCACTACAGTATTTCGCTCAGGCATGCGAGAACCGGCTAGACCGGCGTATGTTACGCCGGGACAGCTAGTAGCTTTTATTTTACCTTGGATAACAAGATAATAAATGTGTTGGAAGGTCAACTGCTTGGCATTACGGTACGCACTAGTGAGTTCGTTCAAACTTCGTTAAACCTTGTAGATTACCCGCGGGTTATACGAGTGTTTTTTACACAACCGCTTTATTTTTCAGTGGTGCGGGTTATCTGGGAGGTGGGTTATACGTGTGAAATTACGGTAACCACTGCACCAGTATAGATCTTTGCTGTCTCACCAACAGGTTGGCAATCTGTGATTGGGCCAACGTATGTCTTTATATGCTCCACCAACACGGCGGCTGTCCTTCATTGGGCAGACATATTTCTTTTTTTTCCCCCACCAATATGTTATCTGCTACACCAACATGTTAACAGTCCTTCGTTGTTTCAGTGTATTTCTTTCGCTGTTCCTCCAATATGTTGGCTGTACTTAGTAGGAACTACATATTTATTCTCCTCCTCTAATAGTATGTTGGCCATGCTTCATTTACCAAACGTATTTCTTTATCTGCTGTATTAGTATGGTGGTCGTCCTTTGCTAGGCATTGCTATATTTCTTTTTCTGTTCCACCAGTATGTTGGTAGTCCTTCGTTGGGCCAATGAACTACAAGTAAACTCTTAAGTGTTGGAAACAATTATTCAATGTAAAATAGGATTGTTTCACCATCAGTAACGTAACTTTGAGTAGCTTCGATTGTCCATAATGCTGTGTAGTACATATGGACATGCCTCAAACTGAAATTTTCTTTGGTGTAATTGCAAAATCTTATTTGTGTACTGCACTAAATTGTTTATATTTCTTATAATCGATCGGCCATCAAATTACACCATTTACTTTTTTGTTTTATTTTCTGCAATTATATTTTACGATGAAAACTTCCACCTCCCAGAAGTCTTTGCTTTATGCACATTGTCTGCGATCAGAATGACAAGCAATTCTGGTGGTGCAGTGGATGATGTCTTCGATTCAAGTTCCAGAGATGCTGGGGGTCAATTCTCCCCAGTGGACACATTTTTATTTAGATGTAAGAGTTGACAATGGTGCCCCAACGTTCTCATGAAGAAATCATGCCAACCGCTTTGATATCGTTGGCCCAGCGTGTAGTGTCAGCAAGATCGGGTTATAAACGCTGGCCCTACACTGATTCTATACGTTGGCCAGCTAGACAAAATAAGGTTGAGCCAACCGTTGCGTGCAACCGATGGCCCAACAATTAACTGTTGGCAATCCAATGTTGGACCAAGTGTTGGCCAACAAATTTAGTGTTACTTAGGAAGGACAATCGGCTTTGTAGTGTTGTTATTTTCGGTGTATACGGCCAAAATCCCTCCCAGTTCAGTTCACAGGAGAAGAAAAATCATTTTCCCCTCCAAAAAAATGTGAAACATACAAGTGTAAAAGTCATCTCGGCAAGATGAGAGGTGTGTTAATAATTTTTTTTTCATACTAGTCTTTTCCTAGACGGTGCCCCCAATTTATGTGATGAGATCTATTTAATAAAAGCTTTAGAACGGAACTAGAAGATGAGGAATTAGAAGAGGATGAAGTGAAGTGAAGGGTATTGTTTTTGATGCCTTGTACCAATTTCTTTTTGAAAGGCAGTAACGAATAAGGCCAAGAACATTCATTCTTTCCACGGTAGCAAAGAAGAAAAAGGGCGAGCGTTCCGCAGGATGAAGGGTATTGTCGATTTCCCTGTAACAATCAATAAAAAATGAAATATTACGTCACATTATTTTATTATACGTATTAAAACTGGTGTGTTTCGTGGTTAGGGTGTCAGCCTACTAATCTGAAGGTTGTCAGTTCGAATCCCGTTCACGCAGTGAAAATGGGTTATTAGTTTAAGACTGTTAATAGGCATGGCTGACACTAGGCAGGTGAATCTTAGCTGAAAGCAAGAGGAGGATTTAAAAAGAATAAAGCCTACTACAATTTTACAAGCGCTTTAAAAAGTGAGGAAAAAAACACAAGTCAAAGAACACTATAATTAAAAAGTTAACAAATTATATTGAAAAAAAAGCTTAACTGTAAATTACAAAAACACCTTGATATCCGTATTTCTGTGTTTGCAAAATTTCTACAAAACCGCATACATCCCACCCACCCATTTTTGGGTCGAACCAAAACCTCCCGCGCATTCAGCGAAATTTCAGACCTTCCCCAAAAATGACTGGCTGCATTATGAATCCAACCAATGCATTGACGACGTCACCAAAAGCGTCCTACAAAAAGATTTGAAATTCGTTCCCACCCCTCAATTGCATTGTGTGGTTCCTCCGTTTTGTGCCAAACTCGAGTCTGACTTAATTTTTTGTCGAAACAGATACGAATGCGGGGTGCTGCTCTCGCAAAACTAAAAATTGCTAAGAAGTTTCTTTAACCTAATCTCACTCATGCTGAAACCCAAAAAGTTTGCCAACTTAAAAACGATCCATAACTTAGTATCTGTAAGGCAGACAAATGTAATGCCACCGTCCTATGAAGCAGCAACTTAACACATAGTGTTCTGGACGAAATTGCTAATGATAAGAATTATGCAGAGCTTAAATATAACCTCAGTCAAAATGTACTGCTAAAATTAAGAAATTCTTCCAAGCACTCGTCGATGCTAAAAAACTCCCAACAGAAAATGTTGAAGCTTATCAAAAAACCGAGTTCGAATCCCCAAGCATTTTCCCACAAATTAAAGCCCACAAACACGGCAGGTATAACTAGGTAGGTATAACTTAAGTGTTAATTATGTACATCACCTTCAGTGGTCTAAGGTTATGGAAGTACTGAATTTACGTTTTCAAATAAGTAATTTTTATTTTGCATCGAAGAAAAAAGAAAAGCCTCTCCCAGGAAAACTATCCACGAAATTATGGCAAAGAAACTGATCTCACCTAATAAAACGGCTTATCTATGCTTCCCTCACCAACAAAACAGCTTTTCTATGCTTCCCTCACCTAACAAAACCGTTTTTCTATGCTTC
>JAHWFP010098551.1:0-19822 GCA_023313725.1 Lithobius niger | reverse complement strand
TGGGTTACGTTTGTCGCAGTGCACGTCACGGGGAGAGTTGCCAGGGAGGAATGGTGTGCATGGGTGAAATCGTTTCGTCCCCCTCTTATAGTCGGCGGTGACTTCAACTCACACCATTGGGCTTGGGGTAGTGCGAGGTGCGACACAAGAGGGTCCATGTTTGCGTCCTCTTTAGATGAGCTGGGTTTGGTGGCTATGCAGAACGGGTCTCCTACGTACGTTAGAAGGTACAGAGGTATTGTTCAAGAATCGGTGCTTTACCTATTTCTTTGCTCCGTCAGCATTGCTAGTGATCTGGCGTTTGGAGTGTCGGATGACCTGCGGGGCAGCGACCACTTCCCGGTTATGGTGTGCCGTGGTGGTATTAGGAGCGGGTGGGATGAGGTGGAGCCTCGCAATGGGTGTCCTGTATCCCGAGCGAAGCTACTTGGATACTTTGCTCCATGGGTGGCTAGGTGGGGTAAGGCACGTGGGTTTCCCGCAGGTAGGCCCCGAGAGGGCTCCGGAAGGCTAAGCCAGTGTGGTGGTCTCGCGCCTGTACGTTGGCCATTAGGGACAGGCGGCGTGCGTGGCGCAGGTTCCGTAGGTGGCCGTCTGACTACCGCTGGTTTTGTTTTAGGGGGATATCTGACGAGTCTCGGTTCATCCTTCGGAGTGAAAGACTCCTTTACGGACGCAGGATGTGTGAGAGGCTCTCCAGGGACAGTCGTCCAGCCCAGGTGTGGAGGCTTCTCCGGCCGAGTGACAGGGCCCCGTGTGTGTCTTGGGTCTTTGACACTGGTGGCAGGGTTCTCAGGGGGGTTCGCATGGCTGAGGCATTCCAGCAGAATTTCTCGGCGGTTTATGACTCTCCCCTGGGTCCGCGCCCAAGCCCCCGGCTGGACAGTGCAGTCCCTGTATCCCTACCTGTTCTCCCCTTTCAGGCGGTGGAATTGGACGCCGCTCTTGGTTCCTGTAGATTGGGCGGAGCCCCGGGTATTGATGGTGTGCCATACAGTTACCTAGTTGGCCTTGGCGAGGAGGCGCGGGGAGAGCTCCTTGCCCACTTTCAAAGGGTGCTCGACGGTGACCCTGCTCCCGAGGCTTGGTTGTTTTCGATCCTGACACCGGTCTTGGGTCGGGGTAAGCCTCGGTCATTGGTGGTTAGTTACCGTCCCATCGCGCTCCTTTCTTGTGTACGGAAAGTTCTGGAGCGCATGTTGGCCAGGCGGTTGGAGGATTGCCTAGAGGGCTGTGGTTGGTTTTATCCCAGGCAGTTTGGCTTTCGTAAGCACCGAGGAGCTCAGGACGCGGTTCTCGTCTTGGAATCCAGTGTTCGTGAGGCATGGCTGGATGGATGCACTGTAGCTGCCATCTTTTTGGACATCAAGGCCGCGTATGATACGGTGGACCTGGATTGGGTTGAGGAAGCCCTTCTGGGTGTGTGCACCGAGGGACTGGTGAAGGCCGTTCTTGGCCTGCTCAGGGGGCGCAGCTTTTCCACTCGCGTGGGAGGTTTTGGGTCGGGTGTCGGGAGCACTGACAGGGGCCTGCCTCAGGGCAGTTGCCTCAGCCCGCTGCTCTTTGCCGTTGCTATCAACGAGGTGCTGGTCGACTTAGCCCTTTCTTCCAATGTGGTGGCTTACGCAGATGACTTGGTTGTGTGGGTTGTGGGCCGTAGCCTTCCGTGTATCGTTGCCTCCCTGGAGGCGGTTGTCGAGCGGGCTCGGGTTCTTCTCGCGAACAGAGGTTTGGCCCTTTCTCCGCAGAAGTCAGAACTAGTGGTATTCACAAGCGGCCCTTTTACCCCCGTCTCTATTCATGTGGGTTCGTCCGTTGTTGAAGCGGTTAGATCTGTTAGGTACCTGGGTGTCCGCATGGATTTTCAACTGTCGTGGGCGGCTGAACTCGCGGCAGTGAAAAAGACTTTGAGATCAAGGCACGGGGCCTTGAAGGCCGTTTCTTCACGTGGTCTGCTTGCTAGGCGTTCCGTGTTGTGTTCTCTCTATAGGGTCTATGTCCGATCGGCTGCTGACTTTCATTTGCCTTTCCTTGCAGGCAACAGGCGGGCTCTTGGTGTTTTGCAGGTGGTGGCCAATGACTGTCTGCGTACTGTCACAGGTTGTTTGCCGTCTACTCCCATTCTTGCACTGCTTGTGGAGGCTGGTGAGCAACCCCTTGAACTGAGGGCAAAAGAGCTCCTGGCAGCGGTGTGTTTGCGAGCAGTAGCGCGAGGGAGTGCGGACCCAGTGGCTAGGACTCTGCTCGACTATGGAGGGCTGGGTCCACTGGTTCGTCAGCGTCTCGGCCTCCTTGGTCTTGGAGCTTCATTGCTTGGGAGTGACCCTCTTCGGCGGCTGGGCCTCCCGGTCGTGGCTCATCCTGCCTGTCCGTGGGACTGGTGTGATGATCTGGTGGGCTCTTTCGCTGCCTCGGATGTGGTGGCTCCCAGTGATGAGGTCCGTATATACTGTGATGCTTCCTTCAGTCAGGAGACCTGGTCTGGAGGAGTAGGCGTCTTTGTGCAAAACTTCAAGCAAGGGTACGCACGCCGTCTGCCGGCAATTCCTTCGAGCTTCGTCGGGGAATTGGCAGCGGTGTCCGTGGCCCTGGATATCGGTTTGGACCTACAGGTGCCTCGCCTGTGCATCTGCTCGGACTCGAGAGCAAGTTTCTCCTTCTTGAGAAAGTCGTTTGCGTCCCTCCAGTTGTCCCATCCTATTGTTTTGGAAATTGGTACTTAGCTTCGCTGTGCGCTGCGGTCTGGTTACTCGGTACGGTTTCAGTGGGTCCCAGGTCATAGTGGGGAGCACGGGAACGAGACTGCTGATGCCTTGTCACGTGCTGACTGCGGTGACGTTGTGTCATGTCGTTTTGGCAGTAGGGACTTGTACCCGGTTCTCCGTGCTGGCTCAAGGGACTTGTGGCAGAGGCAGTGGGATGGTTCTCCTAAGGGTAGGCACTTACATGCCCTTCACCCGAGAGTCGTTGCCCCTCCCTCTCTCCTTGGTCGGCTTGCCAGGAAAGAAGCTGGTCTACTGTCGCGCCTGAGGACCGGACATGCTCTGCTGAATGCCCACATGTTTCGTCTTGGTTGGTGTCTCTCGCCGGCTTGTGAGTGTGGTGCTCCAGAGGAGACGGTTGCTCATTTCCTACTGGAATGTCGGCGTTGGGCCCATATTAGACGGGTTGCTCTGCGGGGCGCTACGATGGTAGATGTACTGGGTGCGGAGGGTGACTCTGGGCGTGGTCTCCGGGCAGTCTTGGGCTTCTGCACCGCCACTCGGCGCTTTGAGAGTTGGCTGGTATCTCCCGGGAGTGTGGTATTGCGTAGCCGGTGGGCTGTTGTTAGAGTAAGTAGCTTTAAGGTAGTTGTAGAGAGGGCGCATAGCAGACAGGCTTAGCTCTTCTTAAGTGTGAATAAAAAATAAAGAAAGAAAAAGGGCCACAAGTTAGATGGGATGTATGGTCACGGACCTTTAGATTCCTGTAATAAATGATATGAGATTTGTGAAAAAGGGCGAGCGGCCAACAATGAAATGGATATGCACTGTAACAATTAGAAACAAAGACTATTGCCTCAATAATGCTGACTATTAGAGCCGAGTTGAATCAGCGGGAATCATCTAGACCGGCGTATGTTACGCCGGGAAACGACTAGTTTTTATTAATCAGCATTTGCTAAATACCAAGCAGGCTTCGAGAAACAACAAATCTTTTCATTAAAACAGCCTGGTGTTACCAACACATTGCTGTGGTCACCAAGTGTAATATGCAAGCGACAGTCTGAAACAGCATAACAAAACGTAGAATCTGCACGAATTATCTGCAAATTTAATTCCTGTATTAAATTCTGTGGTAGCCGTTTAACCTTTCACCCGCTGGAACCATGCATCGACCATAATCATTGGCTGGATCGCGTGCCAAGACTATAGACGCGAGCCGTGTCGCTGGGCTCGGTTAAATGAACGTAATTGCTTGGTGCACCGTGCATTGCCGATCATGCTTTGCTTGGCGAGAATCGGCTCACAGCTTGGAATCGGTACAGCCTTACTTTTAACCCATCCAAGGCGAGTAGAGTAGTCAATACTTGCGCATCACAGGGCATCCAAGACTTCTCAAAATTACGTGCTCGCACTATGACTTGCCATCTCTCCTGGCCTTGTTACTATCACCGTAGCTTTCCCGTGGCGACCACAGATGGCACCCCGGGCCAGAATTAATTTGCTAATTTTCCCATCTCCCCGTATGTTGATTTCCATTGTTTTGAAGCATAGTCGGAGTAACAAGTGGGTTTTACTCTTGGATTTCTACAGTTAAATTTTCCCTCTCGTCGTCTTTCAGTGGTGCAGATAACCTGGTTTGGGTTCAGCTTCAAAGGGTTTTGTAGCGAGCGTTCAGCGTTTGGGTTCAGCTTCCTTAAAGGCGCCTTTTCACCTTCTAGATGCAGCACGGCAAAATCTTCGAGCAATATAAAGAAAATAGCGGTAAATTTAAAAAAGGAACAACACTTCGCAGCTGCGCCGTGAATTTTCATAACTAAGTCGAGATCACGTGACCCACATCAGCCTATTGGATGACGGAGAATCTGGAACGTGGATGCTGTGTTTAGAATATGGGCAACGCTATCGAAATGGTGAATCGGTATACCTTCGAGTAAAAACAACAAGAAAAACGATGCAACAATGTGCCTATTGTTACTTTCTTTTTTAAACAATATACCTTGGGTCACGAATCCCAAATTTACGTAATAGTTATTGATTAGAAATGAGAGGTTATCGATTTTTAACCCGCGGCTGCGATTATTGGCCCTGCTCGAGTATACAAAGGTCGAGGGCGAAGCCCGACCTCACTCGCTCATTCCGCGTCGTCTCGCTACGCTCGAGGAGCTTTCATGCTGCAACTCTTGTGTTGCTGACAGACATTCCACGTCTAAAACGATCAAGCAAATGGTCAGAGTGCAGTACGCGTTTTCGTAAGGCTTCACTGCATAAACAAATGATAGCCTATTGACTTGAAAGACCCAAGTCTGTGAGATACAACACATAACAAAACAATGTTGCGAAATATTCAATTCGTGTTTAGCGGTTGTTAATGAAGAAGGCAACAAGTTATGCTGGGCACACCCTACGTGTCGTGTTGGGTTTCTGCAAGGCAACGGGTCGCCTTGGGTAATTTGGTTCCATATTCCTAGTCCTCTTTGTTTCCCTCGAGGTTTTGTTTGTCTCTGCCAGGCGACGGAGGGGGGGGGGGGGGGCGGAATGGTAATGGTCTGTTGCCTAGTTCGGTTCAGTTTTGTTCCTTGCTCCGGGGGCCGGTTCCTCACGGTATTTCCGGTTTATTTGTATTAGATTTAAGTTACGTTAATTTAGTGTAGAGCGTATGACTTTAAGGTGTTTTTGGCTCTCAATAAACAAATACACAAACAAACAAGTTATAGACTTGCTCCTCTTTTACTGTTGCCGCCAATCCATTTGTTGATGGACGTTCCTGAAAACTTAGGCCTGCAGCCTATGTCAGCTTATGTCTGCGGCCTTGCAGTGCTGGAAACACCGGTTCTCGTCAGATCACCGAAGTTAAGCAGCATTGGCCCCGATTGGTACTTGGGTGGGTGACCTCCTGAAAATCCAGTCCGGGTGTTGCAGACATAGGGCCTTAGGGCTTCGTCGGGCAGATGACCGGGTGCGGTTAACGCTCGCTAAAATCCTTTGACTGAAAACTTAGAAAAAAAACTTTGGTCACAACAATGGATTTGGGCAACACTGTCTGACGTCATGTATTGTTGCTGATTGTTGCGTGATCGTTGCGAGGTTTTGTTTTCCGCTTATTTGGTTCAGACATTAAGAATAAGCCTAAACAATGCACGGTTTTCTTACCATTCTTCCGACACATTTTCTCATATTTGTAGCCATCTACTTCCAGAGGAGACGACGAACAAACAACTTTCCTACCAATCAACCAACCTAGCAGCCACAAATTGCATCATTTTAGTTGATGTGGATGATGTACGTTTGTGTTTGTACCGCTACTTCGCTTGAACCAAGGCACCTACAACGATGGTAGTAGGACCTACTAAAAGATAATTAAATTGCGTTTCGGTTAGGCCTATTTTTATCGCTGTAACTTGATATTATGACCCTCAAATACGCGAAAACGTTGCAATAACGACAGGGTTTTTTTTATCCCCATGATGTTTGTTCATGCACGGGTTAAAATTCGTGACAAGCAAACCGTCTTGAAGCTATTAGTTATGTACTGAGATGATCTGGAAAAGGATGCACGCAAAAAAAAAATAAATAAAAGGACGACATATTTTGCAACATACCACATATAGATCATAAAATTGGTTTTGTATCAACTGACTTGATGCATGGTCAAATCATGGACTTGATGCATGGTGTTAAGAGGGTGTTAATCATTCATGTTTCTAAAGCACGGACGTGCGTGGATTGAGCGAGAAAAGCGAGCGATTTCGACGTAAACTAAACCTTTTCAATGTGTGTTTCGCTTTGCTCTCTCAATCTTTCATCTCTCACCTTCGAAGGGGATTACTTCTGGAGGAGAAGATGTACAAACGTGTAAACAAACAAATCGTATGTTTGAATGATGTAGGTGAAATGAAGACGTGCCGAGGAATGTGATAAACGAACTGTGAGCAACAATTGCAATTAGTTTGCGTCGAAATAATCAGTACATCGATTTCGTGATGCTCTTGTAATCAAAGATATTACATGAAGCATGGATCGACGCCAATTGAGTGATCGAAGCGAACCATATGGCTAGTCAACTTTATTATTATAGTATTACGATTTCGTCTGTACGAATTCCCCTCCTCGCAAACTCTGAAATAGCAAAAGACTCATCCGATTTGGTTTTCATAATTTCAACCTTCAGCCACACGCAGGAAACTTTATTTCCCCAGAAGTAAGAACCAGAAATTAGACAACAATAATATCAACGATAATATAACTTGTTTTTTTTTGGAGCAAGTGAAGCTGTGACACTAATCGTGATTTTCATTGCGTCACGATGCAACACCGGTCATCCCCTGATTACTCGACTTCCAGACTTGAGATTTCCCTAAGGATGTTACAACTATGAAAAATAATTAAGCACGTTTTTCGTGTTAAATTTAAGATGCAAGTGTCTAGCGAACGTCATGATGCTACGTTATTCTGTCTAGGTGATCAGAGATGATGTGGTTGAATCTTGCTGGGCAGCATACTAGCGTGTGTCTTAATAACTGATACAGTTCGTGCTGGAAATTCCTGCAGAGTAAGTTCAACTGATCCTAAGAAGTTTTTTTTATTATCCAAAGGCGACCTTGGAGTAGGCCTCCAAGGTAAACGAAAGAAAAAAAAAGTCTGAAACAGTCAAGAATCTTTTCAACGTAATGTTTGAAAAGAGTCTTAGCAAATAATTCGTCGTTTACCTATCTCCCCCCCCCCCCCTCCCCACCAACCCACCCAAATCGAACAGTCCGGATCCACCCTCGGCATTGTTTAGCTTTCTTAGCGTGTGGGCGTAACCTAATAGGCCGGCTGCCAAAAAAATTATCTGAGCCTTCACATCATTTGCAAGGTGAAGAAGTTTAAATAAAACTTCAGGCAGACAGATGAAAATCTTTGCTGCACAGTTAAATCCATAAAATCTTGTCCTAACCCACATATTTTTTTTTCCTCGTGTCTTTGAGCCTTACGTCAACTGAAGCAAACTAATTCTCTTACGGTAGAGACTTTTAGACTCGTTTTCCCCGGGGTTTTCATTTGATAAAACGGATAAAAACACATTGTACTTCCTTGCGATTTCCCGGGGGGAATGAAAACCCCAGGGAAAACGAGACTAAACGTCTCCACCGTTATAGGTGAACCTGCTCAGTTTTGATGATTTCTAGACGTTTCAGATGCGAGAAAAAAATGTATAGTATGTGAAGGGGAAAACCTGGAAAAAGGGACTTAACCAGATTTTCCGCTCAGTGTGGCTTGAGAAATTAACTGGCTCCTTCCGCATTTACTGGATTGATTCTAGACATTCTCTCAGCTCTTGTCACAATCGGAGGTCTCCATCTTTGATATCTATCAAAAATGGAAATCGCCGATCGTGTCTAGAGCTGAGAGAGTGTCCAGAATTGATTCAGTAGATCCGGAAGGATCCAATCAGTTACTCAAGCCACCCTGGTCGACAAATCTGGTAAGTCCCTTTATTTCAGTTACCGAACAATCGACTTGCTTTTGGTTAGGTATATGGCCTAGCTCTACTACTGCTCTGACATGGTCGCTACGACTACCTTGGAAATAAAGAAAATGGGAAGGAACAATATTTTTACCCATACATTCTTAGGAGGGAGTAACATTTCATGTGGTTTAAGGCGAATTTAATTTGTATAAATCGTCGGATAAAAACATCCCTACCTTACATTCAAGCCTACATTTCACTGAATCCTTTTTGGTGAAGTAGACGGGTCACCGAAGTGCTTTAAAGTCGGGAATTATAAATTCCAACCACAATTCGTCAAATCGCTGTTCGGTTCACAACCAGAATATTTTCACAAAATCAAAACCCTTTAACCGCCAAAAAGTCTGATATCTTACGAAAACCCTATTTGGGTAAAGAGACCCATCAAATGTTCACCAAAAATAAATAAAAAAGTAGTGGCATCAGAGCGCCAATGGCTGTCGCCAAGTTCCTCATCCCTACCGCGATCACTCACTTTTAACTGACACCGAGGTGGTACTCAGTTAAGCTTAAGTGAACTCGGTTCGGATTACAAACTTTGTGGCAGCCATTGGGGGCTCTGATATCACTATTTTTAGGCGAAAACTTAATGGATACTGCAAAAAGAAATTCAAGCTTAAAAAAAAATTTCTGCTTTACCCACGCCATCAATTTCATTTTCCTTAGAGAGCTTCAACGAAATACGGGTATGGCGTAGAGTTAACGTCATTATTATGCCTTGCAATTACGTGAATCCCATAGCGCTTCCACGAAAAGAAACGCACGGTGTTGAACTTACTGTCCGTCAACTTAAGGTTTGAGGCAGCCAACTCCTGGACTTTACTAATTTTTTGTAGAACCACTTAGAAACAATCCCTGGTTGCTACACTTTACCAAGTCATTAGCTTGAAAATCACCCCGCTCGCCTCCCTACCAACCCCCACCCCTCCACCCACACACAAAAAAAGAAATAAAAAGCAACAAACTGAAGAAAAATTCCGCCAACGATTCTACGTAAAAAAAATATATATATTCGATAACTGATTGGTTTTAAACGATTTCCATTTAAGGCCGTTGTTTGTTGAATGTTGGCAATGATAAACACCCTAGTTCCGTTTGCCATCTGTTTGAACTCGAGTACGGTAGCTTACGTATTCGATTTCCTGCTGCAAAAAAAAAAAAAGGAAGCTCACGTAATTGCTTCCGCGTGCCCTTTAGCAAAACGACAGAACCATTAGATGGGCTTAGCATCATCACTTTGGAAACGAAAGCTGGGGATATTTAGAGCTCCTACACAAATTGCATGTAGTGCTCCTCTGACGAACGCGATGTTAAGGAAAACCATAAGACCTCCCCCCCCCCTCCACTAATGGCGTGTTTACTTGTTCTATTTTGAGAGGATTTATTAAAGGACAACACACACCTAAATGTAACCTAAATCGACCCTAATCTATTGTACTGTTACTGCCAGTCAAACAGTGACAGTGGATATTGTAATGTCTAGGGACCTCATTGGCTTAAGGAACAAAGAAATGACCAGACCTAATCAGCTGGTGATTGGTAAGAAGTGCAGCAACCCGGAAGTGTGCTTGAAGTATTTATTAACTAACTAATGGACATGACGTCAAGCGGACGTCATTTAACCGAGACAACACATAATACCTGCAAGGTGCACCCTTGGTGTAAATATCTCTATATGGTAAATAGTTAGCGCTTGCGATGACACACGCTACACTCACCCACGCTAAAATAACAAGTTTAATTATTATTCAAAATCAAATTTGTTAACAACTGAACAATAACTAAATAAACCTTAAATCCTTTAAGTCCACAACAATCCCTTCCCCCACCCTCCTATAAATAAATTGAGAAACTGGCAAATGATAAAGCATGAATCAAAGAAAACTGCAACACATAGAGCAAACATTAAATTTGGTACACTCCTACTGATCTTTGGCAACTAATTGTTGTTGTTTACAGATCAAGGCGACCAGGTCTTCTTCTTTCGTGTCACGACTGACACTCTGCTTTGTGTCGAGTTCCCCTGGAAAATTTAGTGGGAGTAGCATTCCCTGGCACACAGAAAGTCTGCATTTTAGGCAGTTTTACGAAGCTGGGAGGGTAAAGCAATGTCACGGGAGCAACACTATGTCGACGACGCACACCTCTGAATTGTGGAGACAAAACGGGTGGTAAATCATTAACGGATGGATTAATTCTATCAGAAGTGGGTGGAACTGAAGGTGCAAATGACAATGTGGGCATTGCTGAATCTTCATTCTTCAGAATTCTACCATTAAGTAGTTAAATTGTGCTTATCAACATCCGATCTGAGTTGAGGTGCGTAATGATGCCTAGTTGTATGACACGTGTGAGGAATCGGCATTGCAGACTCCCTTTTTAGCTAATTATGTGTCCAAAAATACAATTTTTACATTAGAAACGAAAGTCTAATCCAAACAGGTTGGTAGATTTGGAAACTTGCGTCTGGCATAATATAGCAAATTAGGGGTTAGGTGTTTCCTTTGTTTTTCTTCAAACCAAAAGTTACCGTTGGGAAGGAGTAGTGATAGTTTCGTTCGTAATTCATGACCCGAGAATGATTCAATGATGGAATTTCTGTGGTAGTGTGTGGTATGCCCCTATACGACTAAAGGTAGTTTAGTGTAGCCATTTCAATATTATTTCCAGCAAAGCATCAAGCCTTAATGGCCGTTTAAATGACTGTACTAAATTCTCAGCGGTACCATCACTAGCAGGAAAATAAGGCACATTTTGGACATGGGAAATTCAACATGAACTGATACAATTTTCAAAACCATTTGAAACGAAATTCGGCCCATTATTGGAGACGAGTATTTTGAAGAAACCTTATTTGGCAAATACTTCCCTAAACCTAGCTATGATTTTCGTAGAGGTCATATAAATGAAAAGGAATTTCGAATATGCATACAATATTACTAGCAACATTTTATCCTCTACAAGCCCACAAAAATCGACATGTAGCGTTTTCCAGCCAGCTAATGGTTGCTCCTTGTTTTTAGCTAGGCACACCAATATCTTTGTTATAATTAGATGGTTCAAAGATTTTATCCCTGGTTTCTAAATCTTTGTCAATATTTGGCCACAGACACGGGACCTCACAAGAGCTCTAATATTTACTATGCTGTGATGCCCCAAATGAAGTTCTTCTAAAATCTTGTTGACTCAAAGCACTACGTATAACTATTCTGTGGCCTTAAAATGTTGAATGACAATCTAAAGATAACTCATTTTCCTAAGAAAAAAACGGTTTCAACTCGTCGTTGTCCAATTTGAGTAGCCAATCGTCTTTATTGTGGCAATACACCTTAGACAGCAACTTGTCTTTTAAGGCAAACTTCTATAGTTTGGAACTCAAATTGCACAAGGACTATTGCTGCAAATGCATAACAGTGTTACCAAATACAGGTTTTCTAGGCAGTTCGAGCTCCAAACACATTCCAGACAAAACTGTTGGATGTAAATTTCGTTTTACCGGGGACATGCTGGTGGTTAAAGTTGTATTCATTCAAGAATAACGCCCAGCATTGTATACAGCATTGTATTAGAGAAATGTAGACCTTATTTCCTATTATCCATAGTGTTGCTTTTTGATCTGTTTAGAGCATGAATCGCCTTCCATATAAATATTGATGGTAACGTTTTACTCCAAACTCGATTGAGTGCGCCTCTCGGTCAAATTGAGCATATCTCTGCTCAGTTTAGCTCAAGCAACGTGATGCAAACATAATCGGCCTATTTTTGCCCATATGCACTCTACGTACTTACACAGCCAAAACATCTGGGACTTGCATCACATACTAATTTAACTGGTAGACTAGGGTCATAGTGGACCAAAACTTGCGACTTAAGAAATGCTTCCTTAGCTTCTTTTATGGTTTCCAAACATTCTTTCGTCCAGAGCCACTGATTTTTTTGGACTAATTTAGTGATGGAAATATCAAAGTAAGGTATGGTACAAATTCGAGTATTGATTTAGAAACCCCAAATAGGCTTCAATTTGGAAGAATTGGTTGGTTCTGGCCCTGGTCTGATCAAATCCAAAACCCCAGGTTGGTATAACATACCATCTTTATCTAACCAAGATACTTCAACTGAGTTTGCATAAGTTTACACTTGGATTTCGTGATACTAGCTCCATTTTCCTGCAAAGCGGGACGACACTGGATAACATTGCTTCATGCTCTGCACTCCTCCCAGCGACTAGAATGTTATTGTAAGGGAAGTGACCTAGCAATTTCCCAAAATATGGTTTCTATATGGTTCTGCAAAATCCCTGGTGCACTGGCTAGGCCAAGGGGCACCTTTGCAGTTCGAACAATCAACCACAGGTGTTGATTGTCAAAATAAACTTAGTGGCAAAATTCAGTACCATTTCCACAAAAGGATCTGTTAAATCAATTAGTGAGAATCTATCACAGCCTGACAGTTCACTAAACAAATCTTACTCTCAGAGCAGCGGGATCTATTCTAGTATAACCAACTCTGGGTTTATTGGAACACTATAATGACCCACTATTCGCACATCACCGTTGGGCTTGAAAACTAGCACAATGGGAGTGCCCAACTTTGATGTAGCTTCAGGTTTTAGCTTTGTCTCTGCCTGAAGCCATTGAAAGTTCCAAGATCCGGTTTGAACAAGTCGGGAAACCTAACAAAGAAACCTTCACCAGAAACTAAGTTAGTATTAGTCGTGACAGCCTCTCTCTCCCATCGACTTGAACAGTGCAGAATTAACTCAGGTTAAGACGAAACTTTTCAACCTAGCTTTACTAAACAAAGTTGGCTGTTTCCTGGGTGCAACAATGGCGTTCAGAGATTCAGTTTGATTAACGTTTAACTTAATGACTCATAGAGGTTTAGCTACATCTCCTAGCCAAGACTTAGCATGATGGCTATAGGGCTTAACTTGATGTTACTAAAATAGTTTTTGTACCAATCTACAGGAATGAAAGTTGAGTCTCTAACTGAATCTAATTCTGATGGTAATATGTGACCATTTAACAAACAGTTAACAGTCCCATTTGGTACTATTAATTTGTCGAAGCTGTCAGACTATTAGTTTGGGAAATCAAACTGGAATCTGAATCAATGTCACAAGATGGTTTCATCGAGTCTTCTACATGGTGTGCCTTCTTTTTATGATACTTATAATTTTTTTTTACGAGAGTCTGATTTGGGCAATTTAGATTTTTTGCCCACCAAAAATGTTGTTGCTAGAATTGCCAGTATTTCCTGACTTGCAAACTCCCTTCAAGTGTCCAACGCTGCCCACACGGCTCACAGCTATTAAGCTAGGCTTAGGTCGAGGTTATCTCTCAATATTGTCTCAATTTGTGTTCATGTTCTAGAGACAGATGCATCAGGTGAACACAAGCTCTTTAACAAAGCATAAGTTTTCTTACTAGTACTGGCTTTCTTACCAATACAGGCTAACACCATTAGAACCCTTTTAGCATTTGGAACGTCAAACGCTGCAAAGTAAGACTGCCCTCTCATAGTACAAAATCAAGACTCAGTTTTTGAATCAAACTCTTTGAAGTTTTTACAGTTGTGAGTCACCATAACTTCTGAGCTATTATTTTCTAAAAAAAAAATTTCAGAAATTGTTTTGTTGCTAACAAAACTTGTAACGTTTTTAAATCTTACTCCATAGTAATATCACTCATTTAGGTGGGAAAAAAATTAAAGGCTGCAAAAATACGTAAATTTTTCCTTTAGTTAACTTTATCATAAAAGTTGAAAAACAAAGTTTAGGCAAACTTAGCAAAATCTTAAACTCTCTTACAAGGCTTACAACTAAATTTATCACAATTGCATGCGAACATGCGTGAACTGGCAACTAATAAATAGTTCTTTCTGCTAAATAAGTCTTTTACTTAAAGTAGCCCCCATCCTATCCTTGTCGCCAGTTGTTATGTCTAGGACCTTATTGCCCAAAGGCATTAATATTTAAGTAGGTCTATTCATTAACTAATCAACGGACAGTACATCAAGAGGACATCATGTTAAAACCAAGACACGGCAAAATGCCTGCAAGGTGCCCTTTAGGTGTTCGTATCGCTACATGGTAAGTAATTAGAGCTTGCAGCATACACTACAGATATGTTGATTTGTTTAAGTACTGTGTGGTCCTATCCATAGTTTTAACGTATGCGAGTTGTGCAGTTAACTAGTCAGAAAATCTACCATTCCTTTCTCTTTTCGCTTACACAATTTCGCCTCTCATTTGAGTAATGATGGCCGTACACAAATGATGTCATGCAAGATGGGGATTTTCATCCGGTTATGCGATCAGAGCAGATGTGGCCAGAGCGAAGCCCTAAAAGTTGGTGGGCTAAGCGCACGCATGTTTGTGTTCCCCCCCTCCCCGCATAACATTGTTTTGCTTTCCTTCAAACTTTTATTTCATGCTATTAGCACTCTTTTGTCGGTGGTTTAATATTTTAACTCTCATAATACCAACAAATCGCTGGCGGTTCCAAAGCTGCAGACGAAATTTTTACCTTAAAGGAATACTAAACCCTCACTTTTCCAATTTTTTTAATGATAGCTACGACCCTAAAAACCCCTTCAAAACTTATAAAATGTCGCTTGCCTTCTCACTTACGTCGTAATAAATTAAAATAATTAAGACACCCAACCAAACATAACACTACGAGAGCTCGCGACTATGGAGGTTTCGTGACGCAGCGTGACGTCAAAACATTTAAGGGAAATGGGGGATCGCATCCCTTCCCAATGTGCAGCGTGCGCGACCTAGTCTCTGCGTGTAAACAAACATGGCTACCAACAACGCTGACGCTGTCGCTGTCAATTCGTTGCAGCTCTATCAGTTTGAACCTGTAACGCCACTGTTTCCAGTAACCATCCAACCACTTCCGCAGCCGGGTGGCATCTTTTTTGGCATTCGGTAAGCTGAACAAACTTATTTTGTGGTTTGACGAACTTTTACACTTCTTTGCTATGCACGACGGCATGTTGTTTTAGCGGGTAACTGGAAACGAGCTAACCGGAAACGATGTCCCAGGCCATGTCGTTTTGTTTCTGGCGCACGCGCAGGTCACGCAGACAGCTGGAAGGCGCCTTAAAAGTCTTGACGTCACGACGCGTCGCTCAAACGGGATTTTTTTCAGAGTTTGTGCATCGTCTGCTTAAATCAGGTGGTTTAAAAATTCGTACGGCTTAAACAATGATACCTATTGACGTCGGATGACTGTTAACATTAATTTCAGTATCTAAACTATCGATAAAAAAATTAATTGTTGGAGGGTTTAGTATTCCTTTAAATACAAAAGTCGGTAACTAGGACTGGGTAAAAGGACGTCTCACCCTTAGCTCTAATTTTCCTAAACAGGAAGTTTCTAAACCGCTAAACAGGGTTCCCTTTTCAGACTGATTACAATATTTCAAGCGACTAGGCTGAGCGCACTCTCACCACTCTGCCACACCACCATTAGCGAATATTCGGGTTCAAGAACCCTTGATTACATCACTTGACCTGCAGACGGTCAATGACGACTATGACGAATGTGTGGGTTTGGGGAAGGTGGGGAGGAGGGGGGGGGGGATGAGAGAAAACGGGAAGCTCATCTAATATTTAAAGAAGCACACCTTGCCACACCCTAGGTGCCTTCCGTCTGCCAATGATTATTATTACTTTTCAAAGTCAATATTGATCCATTGGTTTCTAAGTTACGATGTTTCCCCGCAGCGCTTGGTCGCCGCAGAACGACGTTGATTATTTTGGAGGGGAAAAAATCCTTATCGCGTAAAAACAAAATCTTCGCAAATATTCAACCAGTTTGATGGTTTTCTTCAGCTACCTTTTACAGTTTCGACTATTCATCTTAAGGGTTTAAAATAAGGAGGCCTAACGGCGCAACTTGTACCCCTGTAGCCCCAAATGATTCCCATCTAAATAGTGCAAATAATTTTGCATCCAAATCAAAAATATTATTACAAAACAAAAATTCTGTTTTACCGTAAATCAAATATTAACGGCACTGGCAAAGCTACGGCTTCTCCCGCCCCCCCCCCCCCTTTGGAAATGATTTAAGTAGAGAAATCGAGAAATTTCCTAGTGGGGGCTGTAACTAAATCATTTCATGATATCTGACCTTAAAGAGGTTTTAGGTGGTAATTTTTCAGCTAGAAATTGACTTACAGCTTCATACATTCAAGGAAATCAATGTTCACCCCCTTAAATCATGGTTTTTCTACATCAGAAATTAACTAAAGGCTTCGTACGTATGTACGTACATAAAGCAAACTAAATGAACTAGTAAATAATAAAGCTTAATTACTGAACAAATGAGAATAACGTCATTACGTTAATGCTACACACAATTCAGATCATGCATGTACGTGAATGATCGCATAAACGCCAAATTTTTGGCGATGGAGTTAGGCCTAAACACCCTCCCTGAACAGAAGATTAAAAAAAAATAATTACAACTTTATTACGGCCCACCCCCTTTTTTTTATCGAATTAATTTTAACAGCCCATGGGCGTTTAATAGGCGATTTACGGTACAAAAATATATTTTATGTACGTATATTTTTTAAATTCATAATTGCTAATCCTTTTCATGGCACAAAAGACTCTTTCTTCTTCATTCTGCTTCCTACATAATCCTTTTGTTGTGGGATAAAGACTACACCATTTACCCCTCCCATTAGAGGGGGTAAACACGGCCCTTAAGATTTTTAAACTTAAAACGGGCTGGCCTGGGATGGCCCTCAGTCAGCCTTGTCCAGCGACAAATTTTGTAATGTGAAATCAGCATTGGTAGTCCTGGAAACGAAGACACGTACCGTAAATCCTTACAACGCTCACGGGCTGTTAAAATTAATTCGATAAAAAAAGGGGGTGGGCCGTAACAAAGTTTCGAATCTTACTTCTGTCTAGGGAGGGTGAGTATGCATAACTCCATCACGGAAAATTCGGCTTTTATGCGATCATTCATTTACGTAATCTGGGTTCGGTCTAGCATTGACGCAATGGCTTTATTCTCATTTGTTCACAAAGTGGTTTTTAGTTTACTAGTTTTTATTTAGTCTGCTTTATGTATGATGCTTTTAGTTAATTTTGGTGCAGAAAAAAATCACGTTTTAAGGAGACGAAATATCGATTGCCTTCAATTTATGAAGCTTATACTCAATTAACTGAACAAAAAACCGCTTCGCCGATTAGAAAAAAAGCATTACATTAGAGCTCGTGCCCGCATACTCACAGCTGTGAAGGTACACAAATAAAAACGGATTAGAGTTCACTCGAACGCAACGAACTATAATTTGAACTCCAATTCCAGAGAACAAGGACTGTTTTTGCTCAGTGGTTATGTCAGAAAGTAAACGCAGTTTGTGTTTGAAATGTTTATTAATGTTTGTGTGCGTGTGTATGTGCATGTGCATGTGCACTTAATTTGGGTGTTGTACAGGCTTATTTTTTTATATTTGTCTGTGTTTATTGTTTTATATTTGAAGTATGTTTCCTGTGAGTGGCTATATGTGTATTTTGTATATTTTGTGTGTATTTATAATTTGTGAAGTAAGCATACTCCTAATTAAGGCAGTTTTTATCGGCTGTCTTTGTGTATGTATTTTTCATCCTTTGTTGGCGTTTTGCTGTTTACGGCGTAGTTAGATTTTCGTTCTGTTTCATGTGCGTGTGTATGTTGTATTTTGTGTGCGTATTTTATTTGTGTGAAATATCCGACCGTTTTGTTTGTTTGATTAGTGATGTTCATGAATACGTGTGCATGGAGACTGGCATGTTACAATCTTTGTACCTTGGAATTGGAGTTCAAATTATAGTTCGTTGCGTTTGAGTGAACTCTAATCCGTTTTTATTCCAATACCTTCACAGCTGTGAGTATGGGGATACGAGATCTAATGCTTTTTTTCTAAACGGCTTTTTTGTCCAGTTAATTTGTTGTCTTTTTTCACTTCCGTTTTATTGTAGTTGCTACGGTATGTCCACTGTACACCCAATTTTGTTTGCAAAAAAAAACGAAAACATTAGGAATGCGTATTTCTGTTCCGGTTCCGCCCAAGCTTTATCCCATGTTTGTTATTTAATGGCAACACACTAGCATGTGTCCAGAGTTAGCATGTCTCAGCTGATGGGTAAATGATTCTGCATTGTTCCTTAGAGTTTCTTCGGGCAGATGACCGGATGCGGTTAACGCTCGCTAAAACCCTTTGACTCATTGACAGTATTATGGCAACCAATCACGGAAACAATTCAACTAGCTTCCCGAAGCCTGCATTGAAGAAGTAAATAAATCATTCAGTCATGTCGGCCGTCCAAGGCCTCAAAATTATACACTTTGCATCGTCTGGTTTAAAACTGAAAGATCAAAGCGAAAACCGGCAATTTCATTTTGGTTCTCGACAACGATTGAATATACTATTTAATGGAGCCGCAGTCAATTCCAATTCCGATTGTTATATTAGGGCCTCGGCCCTAGGCCACGCGCCTGCCCTAAGATCTAGTACAACGAAACATCCCGAAGCTACTGTGACAATGTTACTTTCCCCGTGCCCGAGCATCGTTGCATCTTGTTCGAGTAAGGGCTCGTTTATGCAGCCACAGTTTTCTCGCTCACTAGCTTTTACTTGATCAATACTAAATCTGATGGCCACTTCTCGCCTTTACCGGCTTTGCGGCTTTCGAGTTGTCTATGCGTATTAGTAACCATGGCAACGACGCAGACGCAAATCTTCTCCTCGTGCCTCGTGACACGGCGTACGATGCTTGCAACATTTGAGCGTCGATTTATGACAACAAGAAAACAATTTTTACTGCAGTACAAGACAACGGACTGTTTTTTTGTATGCCGGCATTCGATGGTTTGTCCTCGATTCGATAGCCGCGAAATGGACGCCATGTTGAATTTTGAATTCTCGCTGCGAGAAGCTATTTGTTCTACCGACGTTTGATCATTGCTAGTAGCTGTACTTTGAGGGAGAATAGCAACTTTTGGAAATAGCGTGAAATGACAACAATCTTGTAGCAATGTTTAAAATTACTGTATTCATTTGTTCTTTATCCGTGTTGTTATTTATAATACATACAATTTGTTATCTATTACCGCATTCATTTAGTAGCAACGGGAAACTAATCATAAATAAATAACGGTTGGCTAGCAAATAGCATTCGGCGAGCGAGAATGACTTATTGCGTAAATGCGCCCTGAGCTACAATCTGATCTTGTGCGCCTCGCCTATTGTTGCCCCATTGTTACATGTTGCAGCATTGCATGCTGGGCCCCCGCCACCGCCTGTCCAGTTTTATTTAAATTCTCGTGCGCAAACGAACTCTAATAAGCATTGCCTGCCGGCCGTGCTAATTTCTAGCAGAAAAATTGCGATCTAAAACGTTTTTAAGGGCAAAAATCGTGTTAAGGCATTATTTAAGCAAGACTTAATTCGTCTTTAAAGAAGTGACGTTTTTCCAAGGTCAGTTTTAGACAGAAAGGAAGCTGTAAAAACTGCAACCTTTTTATTCATTTACTGTTTTATTGACCCATCCCCGACCGGCTTGTAAACTTCCGTGGAAAGCTTTGCACTTCAAAGTCCG
>JAHWFP010098531.1:0-16469 GCA_023313725.1 Lithobius niger | reverse complement strand
AACGAGTAGAAGGGATATTTTGGGGAGGGGGGGCCTGAGAAAATGGCGCTCGATTTTTGTTCTTTGCAGCTTCATCAAAAACAGTATTTGAATTATCAATTAAATTCCTAACCTCGGGAAAAATTACATTCATGTTATCAAGAATCCTATTCCGTGCGGTCTTTGTGCTATCTGACGATGCTAAATTATTATCAGCATTGTTACCCATTGTTGGCAACTGAGGGGTCAACACAGGCGGGGGATCATACAAACTTGAAAAATCACAATCAAATAAATCTGAAGTAGACCGTCTACCTCTTTCGCTAGCTAAATCATCGAAAGTATTGAAATCATTATTCAATAATCTGCTGTTCCTAGCAGCAGTTCGCCTAGTTACGTTACCCCTGGTGGGAGAATCTAACAATGCTTCAGCCCGTTGAATTGCGATGTTGTCCTCCATACCGTCGAGAGATTGCCGCTCGCTTCCCTCCTCAGCAATTGTTGAAAGGTTGGAATCCATGAAACAGGGGAAAAAAAACAAAGATTAGAATAATTTTCAGTGGAAAAAAAATCCTGATTAATTTTCACACTTGGTGCTTATTACAGACAAAAATTTGCACCCCAATGTCAATATTTAAAAAAAAACCGAAACCACAAGAAAAAAATTACGAATTATGAAACGTTAACCAAACAATTCAGAATCACACGCTGAAAAAGATAGTATTTAAGCTTGTTCACATCAAAATTTCATTCATCGAAAAATGAAAGGGAAAAAAGCCTTTTTCCAGTCACCACTCTTTAATTTGGAACCAAACCAAAATTTTCAAAAGCACTAATTAATCCTTTTTACGACTTTTGCGCTACTTCGATTGCACATTTAAGCCTCAATTAACCATAGTGTTTCAAAACAATAAGTTATTATGAACGTTTAAACAAAAGACAACAATAACACGAGGAATTAAGATAGTGGGCCGCTAAAGGGGAGAGGAAAAAAAAAGGTGAAAATTACTAAGGGTAAGTAGGAAAGACAATCAGGGATAACCGTGCTTAATTAGGCCGCTTTAAAGCCGCCCTACTCTCCTATAATCTTTACTATCAAAAATGACCAGGGGAATCGATTTATCCTTTCACATTTATACTAACAAGAAAAATCAATTGTTAGGTGCAACAAAAAAAACCACCATCTATTCCGTACATGAAATTACAGGGGAAACAAACAGACGTGAAACACCAGAGCCGAGATCCCGAAAAAAAAACCCTTTTTAATGTCAATTTCACGAAAACCTTCGTCGAGTTTAAGACTCAAGAAAAAAATTTTGATCACTTACCAGACCCTATGAAAACGCGCAAGTCATCCAGACCTATGATACCAGCACAAAAAAAGAGCAGGGAAGCAAAAAAAACCACCAAGGACGGGACAACATAGGCCTATCGATCAAATTAGGCCCATCGAAAAAAAAAATAACTCCAGAACTTAAAATTTTCGCACTAGAATGTTTAAGCCTCTGAGATAAATAAAGCAAGGTACACTTCCCCTTTTTTTTTTTTTTTTTTTTTTAAGAGGTCCTAATGAGGGCCAAGAAAAAAAACCACCTTACGGACAGTAAGACCCCATTATATCGGGTTTTTATTGCTCATTACGTCCGCACGTTTGAGGGGGGGGGGGGTTATGATGTAACGCTTTGTTTTAGTTGAGGAGAGGAGCAAGAATTAGTTTTAATGCAGAGAGGTCCCGAGTTCAACGTTACCTATCCCTTTTGCGGTGGCGTATTAGGGAAAATCATAAAAATACCCTGCTCAGTTTTACATGCCAAATCACGGTCAAGGAAAACCAACTCAGTTTTTAAGTTTCCAAAGTAGGGGAGACATTTATTTTAAGGAAAGTCGGCTGGGTTGCCCAAAACAGTACAATAAACAATTCAGTGGCGGACAAATGAATTACACAATAATTAGGGACAAAAGTTACAGCTATTATTCTCGTGGATAACAAATACACATGAAGCTACAGGTTGGATGCTCCCAGTCCAACACCCTGGAAAAATTTGATTGCTATACAGAATTAATTGAGTGTTGCGGCGAAGCCATCCGCAATATGAACTGCACGTGGGATTAGCACGGGTAACACCAGTTATGACGGATTATTTCCTAGGCGCAATAGCCTTGCCAAAGTCATTGCGTTGCTTGATTAAATGGCTTAGTTGAAAACGAAATGTTGAATCCTCACTACGAGAAAGGCTAAACGGGGATGTACACTTGGAACTGCAAAATCATAATTTGGGAAACGTGGTTAGAAATAGTCATTTTAGGCACAGAGCTTCAATCTACTATTTTTCGTTACCTACGCCCCTCCAAGCTACTGCCCAACTCGCAATAGAGTTGGTAGTCTTTCACATTTATCAGTATTACGCCAATATCGCCGAACGCAAAATCAATTTCATTGAACACGCCGGAGGCGTCAACAAGGCCGGCATGCGACTAATAATTTTCCCCGAAATACTGGAAATAAGCAAACTTATTTTACCTTATTTTGAAGAATCTTTGCCATCACGAGTCCTGATAGTGAGTCGGGCAGTCCAATGGAGGTTTTAGGCGGCGATGGATAGCGGCATACGAGCTAGACGTTGTAATTTCAGCACGGGAGGACAAGCTGACTTGAGACTAACATGGAGCAGCTCGCACACACGTCATCCGATGGTGACGACACGAAGAAAAACACACGTCACGCGGGGCAAGACGTCAGACCAGGAACATCCCGATTGGTGGAAACGAAGGAGTATTTAACAGGAAAGAAAAATTAACATATAAGTTTGACAAGAAACAATGTTTTTCTTTGAATCAATGGTTTTAAGGTAAAAATAAAAATAACGCAAGCAGTCAAGTACAAATGAAATATTAAGAAAACAAACTCAAGCTCCGGCGATGAAAAATTGACATATGGTCGAATTTTTATTAATTAAGAAGCCAAGGTCGAATGAGATACTTACCGTTAGTAAGCAAAACCGGGGATGAAGCGATCAACAATCTCTCTGTAGGGAGGACTGAAAATGAAGCGTTTCAACCGCAAAACGCGACAATGCATACACAAAATGAACACAAATTATAGTTCGTTGCGTTCGAGTGAACTCTAATCCGTTTTTATTCGTGTACCTTCAGGACTGTGAGTATGGGGATACGAGCTCTAATGGTTTTTTGCTCAGTTAATTTATATTGGTATTGGGTATTCCCAAATTCTCCCACCAGGGCAAACCAATGTCTACACTGAGCAAAAATCTCATCCTCACTTGCACTAGCAGTTGAGAGATCAGGTTTCCTACTGGCAGTTTCTTTGCTGCCTTAGAATCATTTTATTTATGATTTTTATTCTTGTGCTTTGAGTTTTTACGTTTTTATGAATTTTAACGTGGTTTTCTTGACTTTGGCTTCTTAGCCGTATCCTTTATTACTTGATATCGAACTGGGAATTGTTCGAATCGTCGCAAATTGTTTATTTTATGTGCACTCTACTGGCTTTCTGCTAATAATTATTAATGTTCAGAGCAAACCTATATTATTATTATTATTTAATATAATGCAATGGGCTGGATATCTTTCCCAGTAAGCATTGGCTTCCCAGCGTGTGCGTTAGTAAGGAGGGCATAACTTAGGGCGCATTTACGCAACGACTCGCCTTTGCATTCTCGCAGCTAGAAGCTAGAAATCATCTGAAATTCCAACATGGCGGTGGTTTCAGCTATGTCGATTCGTAACGAAAACATTCAATAATGCGAGTTCAGAAGCTACTGAGAAATTTTCGTCAGGAGGAATTGTTCATCTTATTGTCACGGATTGTATGCCTTAAGACATTTACTCAAACGACGTCGGATTTAGCTCATCCAGGTAGCATTGTTACCGTGGCAACGACAACTTTACCATTGCGATTAAATTCTAGCTACGAGAATGCAAAGGCAAGCCGTTGCGTAAATGCGCCCTTATATTGGATTTACGTTTATAAAAAAAATAATAGCGTACGTGGCCAAAACTATGACAGAATAGGTTATCATTAACTAATTTCTGCTGAACTGCTCTCATTGCACCATTTGATTTCTGACTGGCCTGAAAGAATCATTTTTATCATCCGTATCAGAAATTACTAAAGTGTGTTTCATTATTTGTTAAGTGCTAAAGTGGGGCTAGATTTTATAAAACAGTCAATTAAAATTATTGAGGACCATTTTAGGACAAAAATAGGCAATTTGATATCTTACCTAGCTGCAGATAATACGTTAGTAGAGTGCAATGGAAGACGTCGTTTTACCGAAGGTGTTACCGATCATTATAATGTTGCTGTGGAAAATGTTATTCCAGCCCTTTCAAACCTGTATCATTTTCGTCCACTTTGCGTTTTGCTTGATTCTGAACCCAATACTTTAGCTGTCACTTTACCACTCTTGCTATATAACAAAACGCTCATTTACTTTGTTGCCCTGCCTTTCAGATTGGAAATAACGTTACGTTTGTGATTGTTTACCCGTACTTACATGATTGTCATCGTCTAATTGTACTTTGGTTTACTCCACACCCTATTATAGTAACCGGTCTCGTTCTTGAGCTTTGTTCTTCCTTTCTTATTTCACTGTATGCCTGCGTGAGAGTTGCAGGCCTAAGTTGCTTTCTCCCTGCATGAGCTTGTTTTTCACGCACGACCGACATCTTGGTTTTAGACCCTGACTTCACCTGTACCTAGTTTCTGCAGAACTACTATGGAGAAATCAATCCACCTATGTCCTGGCTACATATGACTTCAGTATATGTGGTGAAAGTTATGAGTGATACCCTGACTGACGTATTACAGGTTCGTACCCAGGACTATGCTGTGACTGAGTGGCATTTGTATGAAGAGGAGACCAGACCGAAAGAACCAAGATAATAAAAGGAATGAATGACGGACCAAAAGTACAGCTTGTCAACTCGGTTTTGTTCGTCTGTTGCAGTCCTGTGCTGGTGATTTAGGACAACGGCCTCTAGGCGTCAGTGTAGACAAGGTGCATTTCGGTTCTGACGGTACTCCACACTCTTGGTGGAAATCGAAGTCCACACTCATGGTAATACATTAGTTACCAAGCAAGTAATCATGTACCATGCTTCCAATTTAACTTGGTTGTGTGTGTAACCAAACATGACCCTTTTTTGATTATCTCATCACATAATATCACATCACACCAATTATTTTATTTATTTATTTATTTATTTGAATATTTGTTCAACAAGCTTTATGAGTCATAACAGAAGCAAGGACAGTTGCATGGAATTATAAAATAAGTACACAACGTTTTTGTTCCCAAGAGAAAATTTTAAAAAAATGGGTTTAACTTGATACTATTAAAATTGGATAATATTGATGCTAAATGCGTTCTTTTACACTTTGTTCTGGTTCTGGAAACACCAAAAAGAGCGTTATATCTCGTTGCAACTGGTGGAATGAAAATGCATACGGCAAAAAATTTGCCCGTGTATCAGATTATATAAAAAATGTAATGCAATGCTTTGTCTGAATTGTTCAAGAGTTGGAATTCCAAATTCATACACAGATTTTCGTAGGAGTATTCATGTCTGTTAAGTCTGGATTTAAAACAAATGTATCTAACTAAATTTCTTTGAATTCTTTCCACCTCTACGACTAAGTATTGCTGTATGGGGTTCCAGACTATGCACACATAAGAAACTAAAATTCGGACAATTGCCTTATAGACGGTGACAAGAAGTCGTATTCAGCTTCGCACGGGATTTTGGTTCGCTCGTAGTTATTTCCCAGTTATCGATCGGTGTTGCCTGAACGTTGACTGCGATAGGCAATTTTTCTTCCTGTAATATCCCCTTTTTCCTCCTCTTTCCTCCCATCATCTTCCTGCCCTCTTCGTCCCCTCTCCTCTTCCCCTTCCCTCCCTTTCCTCACCTTTGGATTGGTAGTTGAATTAAATACTACCCCTCCTCCCATCCATTGCCCTCCCTCCCCCAATCCCAGTCTATCGCTTTGGCTTGCGCGATCCAAACCGTGTGAAAAGAAAAAACATGCCCTTCGTGCATGACGTCAGTTAAGATTTTCTTACTGTGAGATTGACCCTGGTTTCTTAAAACTGGTTCACTTCACCCAGGGCCTGACTCATAACTTCATCCTCGTCAAACAGTTGGTCAAAACCCAACGAAACACTGAATTTAGCCATAATACAAATTAGAAAACAAAAACGAGCTCGTTTGATGTTTAAGGTAAGGTTTAACTGATCCGAAGTCAAACAGCAAAGTAACACAAATAAACTTTCCTGTAAGGTTTCACAGACAGCAGTGTTTCTGTACTGTTTAGTCCATGTCCACGTGGAACCTTACTGCTGTATTCACATGTTTTTACAGTTTTTACTTTGGAACACGATATGTCTGATTGTTCATTCTACTTGGCTAAAGGACATCGCTGAAAAATCTTAGAAACCATCCTTTTAATGTGCTTAGTACAGACCTACAGATTAACTAATTCAGGGTTCGTGCGACTCCTTGAAATCTTGGAAATATAGTTGAAAATTAAAATGAAATATCAGTCCTGAAATATTGAATATGAATCTTAAAAACTGGTGCATGTATCAATAGGATGAACGGAAAGGAGACGACCGGACTAGAATGATGATGACGAATTGGCCCCGAAAGTAGGCGAGTGTGTAGCCTATATTATGCACTATATTATTCTTACAACAATTTTAAAGTTGAGATATGGTTTTGATTTTATTTACGTGTCTAATGGTTGAATACAGCAGTAAGGTCAAAAACATAAAATCAAAAACATAAAAACATAAAAACATAAAATGGTAAAAGGGGCCGCCAAGTACCGAATGGTTCTGTCCTTCAAAGGAGTGATATCAACACACCAAAACATTCGCCAAGTTAATCACACCGCTTAATAGTTCGAAGGTTAAATGAAAACTAGAACATTGCTACTTTGGGTAGCAATGTTCAAGTTTTCATTTAACGTCCAAAGTATTATTCGGTGCGATTAAGTTGGGGAATGTTTTGGTGTGTTGATATCACTCCTTTAAAGGGCTGAACCATTCGGAACTTGGCGGTCCCTTTTACCAGTTTTGGTTTTTGATATGATATCAGTCCTTTTTTAAAAATTGTGTATTAGACTGAACTCCACTACCGTGCAGATATGCAATAAAGTGGCACGTCAACAAGAAATTGGTTTTCCACAATTTGATACTACCTTTTGCCTATAGGCCGAACCATTCTCAACTTGGCCACCTATTTATAGGTTTTTAGTTTGGTTTTAATTTTGTTGTAATTTGTTTTATTTCTTTAGTTTTGGTGTGTTGATATCACTCCTTTGAAGGGCCGAACCACTCTCAACTTGGTGGCCTCTTCACCAGTTTTTGGCTTTGTTTATTTTGCTTTGTTTTTAGAGTTGGTTTATGTTTCGTGAATAGGACGTGAATCTAGACACACGCTAGTGTGTCGCGCCAAGTTAGGCAACAAACATCACAACAAACATAACATCACATCAATTGTCGAGGTTGTAAACCATTGTAGCACGACGCCATTGCGTCAGTGTCTTATATCTTGAAGCATAGTTGGGCACATTTCAGGTACTTGGGGAAAAATAATAATGCGGTACAAAAGCTTAAATTGTGTTGAAATCGAGAGCAATGACCCACCTGACAAAAATTAACTCGTGTTTGAATGCCAGCTATGCTACTTTCAATGCAAAATATGCCCCTCAATAACGTTGAAAATGTGTTACTACCTAGCTTGCTAGTCCGCTCATCCCCTTGTCAAATACCATAGGGTGATTATTCATCGATTCCGAGATAACGGGAAGGCTTCCAGCTATGAAATTGGACGAATGGGTGCACTACAATACGAACTGCGTACCTTTTATGGTTTGAAGCCTGGGGGCGTAACAGGGATGGCGTGGGAGGGCGCGTAAGTACGAAAATATTGTTATAACCATTGTTAGTATTGTCGGCATCGTCTCTCATTGGACGGCCAAAGTTCCGACAATAGGAACGTGTATACTGACGTACGTGCCTAGACACACACTAGTGTATCACAATAAATCTAAACAACGTTGTAAAGAAATTGTATTCACGAAAAATAAACCAAGTGTAAAAACAAAGCAAAATAAACAAAGCCAAAAACTTGTAAGGAGGCCACCAAGTTGAGAGTGGTCCGGCCCTTCCAAGGAGTAATATCAACACACCAAAACTAACTAAATACAACAAATTACAACAAAATTAAAACCAAACCAAAAGCCAATAAAGAGGTGACTAAGTTGAGAATGGTTCGGCCTATAGGCAAAAGGTAGTAGCAATTTGTTGAAAATCAATTTCTTGTTGACGTGGCACTTTATTACACATCTGCACGGTAGTGGAGTTGAGTCAATACACAATTTTAAAAAAAGGAGTGATATCATATCAAAAACCAAAACTGGTAAAAGGGGCCGCCAAGTTCCGAATGGTTCGGTCCTTGAAAGGAGTGATATCAACACACCAAAACATTCGCTAACTTAATCGGACCGAATAATACTTTGGACGTTAAATGAAAACTTGAACATTGCTACCAAAAGTAGCAATGTTCTAGTTTTCATTTAACCTTCGAATTATTAAGCGGTGCGATTAACTTGGCGATTGTTTTGGTGTGTTGATATCACTCCTTTCAAGGGCCGAACCATTCGGAACTTAGCGGCCCCTTTTACCAGTTTTGGTCTTTGATATGATACAATTTCTTTGGCAACGTTGTTTAGATTTATCGTGCTACACTAGTGTGTGTCTAGGCACGCACGTCATTATACACGCTGTCATTGTCCGAACTTTGGCTGTCCAATGAGAGACGATGCCGACAATACTAACAATGGTTATAACAATATTTTCGTACTTACGCGCCATCCCACGCCATCCTCCCACGCAAACCATAAAAGGTACGCAGCTCGTATCGTACTGCAGCCATTCGTCCAATTTCATAGCTGGAAGCCTTCCCGTTATCTCGGTATCGATGAATAATCACCCTATGGAAATTAACATGGGGATGAGCGGACTAGAATTAGCTAGTAACTAGCTAGCTAGTTACACATTTTCAACGTTATTAAGGGTCAGATTTTGCATTTAAAGCAGCTTACCTGGCATTCCTACACGAGTTAATTTTTGTCAGGTGGGTCATTGCTCTTGATTTCCACACAATTTAAGATTTTGTACCGCATTATTATTTTTCCCCAAGTACCTGAAATGTGCCCAACTATGCTTCAAGATATAAGACACTGACGCTATGGCGTCACGCTACAATGGTTTACAACCTCGACAATTGAATTGATGTGATGTTTGTTGTGAAGATTGTTGCCAAACTTGGCGCGACACACTAGCTTGTGTCTAGATATACGGTGGCAAGCCAAATGGGCAACGGACACTTTAGCTTTAACACTGGAGAATGGCGTGAAATCATTATATAAATCGATTCGTATTAAGGATAATGCTTCCTCTTTACGCGCTGGTAAATTGTTGGCTCAACAGCATTTGCTTACGCTTTCCGTCTGGCGTTTGCTGATGGGCATTGTTGACTAAAACAATGTTTAAAACAACGTATAACAATAAAACGGATCGTTCACGGCTCCGTAACTTCGGAACGGGACGACCGATTGAAATTTCTATTTCTATAAAGGTCATATCTCCGGAAGTAGATCTTTCAAATGAGCTAAGAACCAGCTTTCTACTACAAATGGTTTAGTCTGTAGAGACCCTTGTATAACCACCATCTTGATATTGTTCGTCGTCGTTTCCATCTTCCGCATGACATTGCGCGTCAATTGGGTGATAAGTCTGTCCTCCTGTCTGGTGTTTTTCAATTTTTGCAGGAGATACAGATGTATGACAGGATTTAAGTTGGGGGTTTGAATAACATCTCTGTAATGTGTGGTGCGGTGGAAACCCGGACCACTGCACTGTGACTGAGGTTGGCGCTAATGACCAAGTTGTCGACGCGCCATTAAGCCTCAATCCCCCCCCCCCCCTTGTATAAACGTATCCAAAGTTCCCCATCCGCACCGTATAAGAGAAAAATGAAACTCACGATTCCTGCTGAAGTCCAGATCTCCAATGTGACAAATCGGAAACTAGTAAAAGTTGGTACACGTGTTGGCCAAGTCCCAAAAGGCGTATACACCAAATTTCAGTAGAAAATGTTAAACGACGGCGGAGAACTTAAGCTTCCAAATTTCGGCTACCCAAAAGACGCTGATCGAAAAACCATGCCCCTACGTTGTAACAATGAAAAATTAAGCCGTGCTAAACCAATTTCAGTACTATTAATGGCCTTAAATAAACACGATCAAACGTTGAAAACAGCCTTTTAATATTTTAATAAGAAACTTATAGTCATCCTTCTCCCAACAATGGGGTAAAGTAAGTGATTTATTGGAAGTTTTTACGTACTCGGCCCAGAACAGCCTCGCCCTTTGGGTTCGGACGATTCTGGCTCCTCGTTCGAAAAACTATCCAATAATCCACTTACTGTACCCCATTGTTGGAAGAAGGATGACTACAACTATTGCGTAATTGTTTGGTATCACTGATATAGTTCAATGACATCACATCACGAAGATCCTGAGGAGGTTAATACAAAACATCAGTAAATTTTTGAGAGGACAGTTCGGACAATGCAACCGTGTGTTGTTAGTAATTTAAGCGCACGAGATCGTCGTTTGCTGGCGTGCAACCAGCTTGGACGCGCGGAAAGGAACATAATTAGCCACAAAATATTATTTCGCAGTTCAGAACACACATTAAACGATCCAGTTTACCGGCTAAATCTGACTGTTTAAAACAAACACACACGAAATCTATAATTTTGACTCAAAATTGGGCGGCCGACATGATTAAATGACTTATTTATTTCTAAAATGCAAGCTTCGTGTATCCAGTTTAATTATTTACAAATGGAAAGTCAGTCGTAATAATTGTTCCTTCGTTGCAGCGACTATGTGACTGCTATTTAGTCTGTAGACGGGCGCATGTATGAGGAACAAGGCCTGACTAATTGGAATATGACTGCAATAGATGAACAAGGGCGAGCGTAACAATCAGAAACAAACACTAATTCTAGCTTCACTGGATAAATTTACGCTATCCGACTTAAACTACAGGACAAACATTGCAGATGACAATTAAATACAGATGCAAACCTACTACATACAGAACTTAAAATGATAAAGGAACAAAAAATATCTTAGCGGTTTAGAACAACAAGCATAAGAGGTCGTATCCTGTGAAAGCACACTAACAAAATCGCAATAAAGTTAACTCGAACGAAACGAACTATAATTTCAACTCCAATTCCAGGGAACAATGATTGTTGCCATTCTTTGGTAATATCAGAGAGTGAACGCAATTTGTATTTAAATTGGACTGTTTTTGAGAGTGTGCTTGGGTTTGTTTAATTTTTGTTTTCTTCGGTCGTTTTGTTATTTGGTGTTTGTTTTGACTTGGTTAGTGGGTTTGCATTTTAACTCTGTTTCGTGTGAGTTTCTTTGTGTGTATTTTGTGTGTACATTTGTAATGTGTGAAACATGCGTGTTCTTTCTTGTCAAGGGCGTTTGTTTTATCGAATTTCAGTGAACAATAGTACAACAATTCCTTAGTAATATTAGACAGTGAACGCAGTTTGTGTTTAAAATGGGCCAAGCCAGGAAGTGTGCATCTGGGTGTGTTTAATTTGTTATTATGCAGGCGTTTTATTGTTTGAGATAATTTTGTTTGTTTTAGTTTGTTCCCTTGAATTGGAGTACAAATTGTTCCTTTCGTTCGAGTGAACTCTAATCCGTGAGTTCCATAAGGATACGAGCTCTAACGCTTTTTTTTTTCTAAACGGTCAAGCCGTTACTTTTTTTCAGTTAATTTGTTGGCTTTTTTCGCTCCCTTTTTATTGTCATTGGTATGGCTTGGTTTATCATGTGTATGCCCATTCTCCGGACAATTTTATTTGTCAAAAAAGGAGAATCAGAATTGCATATTTATGTACATGACCCGTCCATGTTTTGGGTAATGTCTATTACTTGACAGCAACATACTAGCGTATGTCTAGATTTAGCGTGCGTCAGCGTGAGTCATAGTTGATTCTTCGTTGTCACAGGTAGTCGTAGTAATCGCGGTAAACAATCGAGGGAAAACATTTTGGAAACAATTCAACTGATCTCTCAAGGCCCGGATTGAAGAACTAAAAAAGTCATTCAGTCATGTCGGCCATTTCAATTAAGTGAAAACCAAGATCGATTCAAAGGGTTCAAAAGGTTTTGTAGCGTTCGTAACCGCTTCCGGTCATCTGCCTGACGAAGCCCTAAGGCCTAATAGTGATTTCACACGGAATAATTCGTCTCGGGCTGGGGGCTGGCTGCGGCCTGACGCGGCCAACCCTCCTTAGCAGATTCTGGAGGGCCAGCCCGACTTGCTTTCAGACGGTTTAATTATAAGCGGCTGTTGTCAGCCTCCTTGTTTTGACAACTGGTGGCGGGAAATTTTTAACTCCAATGAAGCTTTGTTAGCATTTCCAGCAGCGCGGCACGGCGCGCGTTCGGATTTCAGACGGAATAATTAAAGCATGCCAAGCAGCGCCAGCCCGGTTGTTGCGTAGCGGCCGTCGTGGCTCGCTTGCGCGCGGCATGGGACGGCACGGCACGCAAACATTATTCCGTGTGAAATCACTATTAAGGATCAATTCTCTTTGGTTCTAACAACTCAGCTAACAAGATACAACGACGATATTACTTTCCCCGCGCTGAAACATTGCTGCGTCTTGTTCAAGTGAACCGCAATTCGATCTGTGCGCCTCGCGTCTTTGGCGCAACAATGTTACACATTGTAGCATTGTCACGAACTTTTAAGTACTGCTTGCGGCCGTGCTAATACAACAAAATACACAAAAATGGAAAAAAAAAGTAGGAGGAACGATCGGGGAAAGCGGATGTAGGGGAAGAGGACAGGGCAATAAAAATATGACTAGTACAAATACGTAATGGTGAAATAAATCAGCGTTTGTTAGCCAACTCGGGGCAGTCGCCCTCCCCAAATATAATCTAGACACACGCTAGTGTGTCGCGCCAAGTTAGGCAACAAACATCACAACAAACATCACATCAATTCATTTGTCGAAGTTGTAAACCATTGTAGCGCGACGCCATAGCGTCAGTGTCTTATATCTTGAAGCATAGTTGGGCACATTTTAGGTACTTCGGGAAAAATAATAAGGCGGTACAAAAGCTTAAATTGAGTTGAAACAAGAGCAATGACCCACCTGACAAAAATTAACTTGTGTAGGAATGCCAGCTAAGCTGCTTTCAATGCAAATTCTGTTACTAGCTAGCTAGCTAGCTACTCCGCTCATCCGCATGTTAAATCCCATAGGGTGATTATTCATCAATACCGAGATAACGGGAAGGCTTCCAGCTATGAAATTGGATGAATGGGTCCAGTACAATACGAACTGCGTACCTTTTATGGTTTGAAGGCTGCGGGCCTAACGGGGATGGCGTGGGATGGCGCGTAAGTACGAAAATATTGTTATAGCCATTGTTAGTATTGTCGGTATCGTCTCTCATTGGACGGCCAAAGTTCGGACAATGGCATCGTGTATACTGACGTGCATGCCTAGACACACACTAGTGTATCTCCATAAATCTAAACAACGCTGCAAAGAAATTGTATTCACGTCCAATTCACGAAAAATAAACCAACTATAAATACAAAGCAAAATAAACAAAGCCAACAACTGGTAAAGAGGCCACCAAGTTGAGAGTGCATGGTATCAAGTGATATCAACGCACCAAAACAAAATAAAACAAATTACAACAAAATTAAAACCAAACCAAAAACCTGTAAAGAGGTGACTAAGTTGAGAATGGTTCGGCCTATAGGCAAAAGGTAGTAGCAAAGTGTTGAAAACCAATTTCTTGTTGACGTGCCACTTTAATACACATCTGCACGGTAGTGGAGTTGAGTCAATATATAATTTAAAAAAAAAGAGTGATATCATATCAAAAACCAAAACTGGTAAAAGGGGCCGCCAAGTTCCGAATTGTTCGGCCCTTCAAATGAGTGATATCAACACACCAAAACATTCATCAACTTAATCGCACCGAATAATACTTAGGACGTTAAATGAAAACTTGAACATGCTACCGAAAGTAGCAATATTCTAGTTTTCGTTTAACCTTCGAATTATTAAGCGGTGCGATTAACTTGGCGAACGTGTCGATATAACTCCTTTGAAGGGCCGAACCATTCGGAACTTGGCGGCCCCCTTTTACCAGTTTTGGTTTTTGATATGATTATACCCTCTCATCCAATGTTATGCAGCCCTCTTCCCCAGGTATTCAAGCGTCGTACTCTCCATTTGCGTGCGATGATCGGTCAGTACAGTGCTTTTCAACCCGTGTTTTGGGGAACCCTTGTGTACCGCGAAGCTGGTTAAAGGGCGCTCCGAAGCAGACTGAATCGTTACAAAAATTAAGCAAAGCAATGGCGCTCGTGTGCAGCAACGCGAGGCTCGTTTGCTGGGGCTGATATCCTTAAAGGTCTAGATTGGGCAGGAATGGCTAGGGATAGGGCGCTAGTCTGTAGTAATGAACAACGATGTGTTTTGGTGGGTACACGCAGTGACATGTGCAGTAATTGTGCATAGTGGGAGCAATATGATTTTGCTTGAAAAAAAAGCTCTTCAACTTTGGAATTGGGGAGACATTGGGTCCGCAAAAAATTCGAAAGGGTACCTCGGACCAAAAAAGATTGAAAAGCTCTGGGTTATATAATAAAATACGATATTAATTTTTTTTTTGGTAATAATCTGATTTTCTTCTACTTGCTCAAACGGGCAACTGCTTCATCCAAGTAAAACCGAGAAGTTTATCTAGTTTTACAATAAAATTTAAAACTGGGGCCTATTTACTTAGGTTCATGGTGACTGAAATCTGTATTTCCAGTTATGTATCAGTTCCTGCATATGTAGCGATTGTGATATTTTTGTCAAAATAAAAGGAACCCTACTTCGCAATATTTCACGTATGAATTCATGTGCGTTAACACCTTCGTATTTTATTCAGTGAACACAATTAGTGGCTTTTTTTACTTCCTGAAATAAATTCGTAACTGAACGAAACGTGAGCTGCGAGTTTACATTTACATGGAATATTATTTTTCTTTTACTTACCAGATACGCTTTTTGATTTTCACATGAGCTAAACCCCCAGCGCTCATTCGAGACCTGGTTCTGTTTCAAGTCACGGCGCTTAAACGAGGAAATACGGTTTATGTAGTAAACTTTATTGCCTCCCTACTTCCATGATACCATAAACTGTAATGCACTGCGAAAATCAAGCATCTTAAAATTTACAAGATGCATCTAAAATTCAATTGGTTTGATCGACCAGTCTCCTAAATAAAAATTGTAAACCTATCTTAATTTAAGATAGAATGGACCTGTGCTTTGAGGATTTAAGATACCACTAAGTAAAAGATGTATCACAATTTCAGATTGGTGTCGTTTAATGTGTCAGTAAACGTGATATGCATCTTATTATCAAACTGAAAAACACGTGATGGTAATATTTAAGTTGTTTATCTCTTTAATGTGTCATAGTTTTTAGTTGCCGAATTCACGCATTGTAGAATAGCAGTAATTTTAGATATCGGCGCAATAAGATGGTTTATTTTAAAGTTGGAAAACAAAGAATGTGACAACATTTTATAAGATAGCAATTCGTTTTAAGTTGTCAACATTTTAAGACGTCAGTATATTTTAAGTTAAAAACGGGCAAAGGTGGTAATGTCTTAAGATCGTAATCATTTTAAGTTGTGAAACAGTCAAATATACCATCGTTTTAAGAGGACACTTTATATTAAGTTCGGTACTAAGTAAAGTTGCTAAAATTTTAAGGTGACAGTTTATTAAATAGGAAAATGAACAAGTGTCCTTTGTTATTTAGAAGAGCAAATTGTCAACCATTAACATCACTAGGTATACATCCCAATTTCGGGATTTTTTGGGGCAGAACTCTACTCTTAATTTGGTGAGAGACTGATTCTCTTGTTTGGATCCGAGACACACCCCATTAATGAACCATAACTGCCTCAAGATGGTTTGGTGTTCTAACTTACTTCTTGTGTACGACATTCACTCATCGTTGGCCAATCTCCAACTTCCCTTCCATGTTTTCCTCATTTATCACTTGTAAATTGGAAATGAGAGGTAGGTATCTCACCCTATCTTTAAATGAAAATAAGCCAATAAAGGGCACATAAAACAACTTACGACCTTTTGGGCTATACAGCACCCATTATCAAGTGCATACGTTAGCAATTAAGCTTCATTAAATACCTTAAAAAACAGAAACATGCCAAAGTAGTTATCTAATGAAACTTGATTGCTAACTTATGCATGATAACGAGATGCTGTATATCCCAGAAACGTCGTCAGTTGTTATATGTGCAGTTGAT
>JAHWFP010098530.1:0-11361 GCA_023313725.1 Lithobius niger | reverse complement strand
ATAGACATAAAAATTCATACACTGGGTCCGTAAAAATAAACAAACAAACATTGGATGGAGCTCCGGTAGGGTTCATGGCAAGAAGTTAAGTTTACCAAAATGCATTAAGTGCACAAATCAAAAGATTAAATGTTCCAGCTAGTTTTTAAAGGGCTATATCGCAGTTTAGGTTAGTTTTGAACTGGTTTGAACATCGGACATTTTTCATAAATAATCATAGTCGTCACCTGTTACAAATAAAAAATATCGCGAGTTGTCAACATCTAAAACACAACTGTAAAGTGTTTCGGCTTTATGCCTAAAAAAATTTACATTATTTACATTTTAAAGTGTAATCGCCATAAAGACGATTGTTCTTCTGGTGTGGAAGAATGCTGCCCTCAGGTTTTTTCTTCAGTGGTGTTAAGGTGTCCTCAGCACGAGCGTCTGATACGAGACCGCGTTTACACTTCCAGGTGAAGGGGGTCGTAGGCCGGTTGGAGATAACACGACTGAAGGCGCATCGTTGTGATGAAAGGAGAAAGGTTGTGGAGGGCTTGACCACCATTGTGATAAAAGGGGCTAGCTGGCAAGGACAGTCGGTGACAAGGTCAGCGAGAGGCCGACCTGGTGAAAGAGCTCGTGGTGGTGAAAGGACGGCGTTCAATGACGGTCTTGCTTTCAATGGAGAGAACTAGTGAAAGGGCTCATGGAGGTGAAAGGACGGAGTTCTTGACAATTTTTGCTTTCATTGGGGAGACCTGGTGGAAGGGTTCGTGGTGGTGAAAGGACGGAGTTCTGTGACGACCTTTGTTTTTGTTAGCGAGCCGGTGAAAGGGCACGTGGAGATGAAAGGACGGAGTTCAATGACGATCTTTGCTTTCATTGGAAAGACCTAGTGAAAGGGCTCGTGGAGGTGAAAGGACTGAGTTCTGTGGTGATCTTTGCTTCCACTGGAGAGACCTGGTGAAAGGGCTCGTGGTGGTGAAAGGATAAAGTTCTATGACGACCTCTGCTTTCATTAGCGGCCCAGTGAAAGGGCTCGTGGAGGTGAAAGGAGTTCAATGACGATATTTGCTTTCATTAGGGAGACCTGGAGAAAAGGTTCGTGCTGGTGAAAGGGCGGAGTTCTATGACGATGTTTGCCTTTAATGGAGAGACCAGGTGAAAGTGTTCGTGGAGGTGAGGGGTCCCTTTGATAAAAGGACGGGTATCATCATGATTGGCGCTTGAGTGAAAGATTCTTGGTGAAAGGAGGATCGTTACAAGGTGGAAGGAGAAGCAGGGCCTTGGGGCGGCAGTCATCCAATGAAATCGCGGATGGAAAGAGGCTAGCTTCTTCTACAGAAGTGGTGTAAAGAGGCTCAGCAGCTGCCGTCGTGTCGTCAGCAGCGTCAGGAGAAATCAGGCGAAGCGCCGTTGAGACATTCTTGTTGAAGGGAGCCCAGGGTTGATTTCAGCAGACTTGGGAGAGCTGGATATTAGATGGGGGCTACGAGGAGCATTTTCCCGTTTGAACACTGATGAGATGTGGCCTTTATTTCCCGTGAGAAATGAAAGCTGGGCTCTTGGATGAGTGACGAAAGCTGGACTTGAGTCGGAGGAACAGGGGGTGCGTTTCACCTGGGGAACACTGACAAGTTGCGGCCTTTCGTTTCCTGTCTGTGATAAGAGAGAAGTTAAGGCCGGGCTGTGGTTGAGTGCCGAAAGCCGGGTATGAATCGGTGGCCCAGGAGGTGCTTTTCCCGTGGGGGATTTGATGAGTTACATCCTTTCATTTCCCGTGCATGACACGTGGGAAGTGAAAGCTGGGCTTGTGGATGAGTGACGAAAACTGGACTTGAGTTGTGATGAGTTCCGTCCTTTCATTTCCCGTATGTGACAAGGGAGAAGTGAAAGCCGATCTTTGGATTTTGGTTTTCGTTTCTTTGTCGTGGACGAAGGGATGGGAGAGTGACGTTTGCAGTTCTTGTAGCTCACGGTTGACATTACCCATTCTGAATAATGTTAAAGCTTGTTTAATTTAATAGTAATGTTCTATGCATTACCCAAACCCAAGTAATAAGCTTTAACAAGAGCCTAATCACGTTGCAAACATGTAAATATTCAATCCGTAGCCAATAATACAAAGTAAAGGCCTATTTCCCAAAGTTCAATTGAGTGAAACTCAAAACAGGCCTATCTTTTCCGTCTTTACATGTCCTTACTCCTTCAAACGGCTCTGCACCCAGTTCCTTTGTTCAACCGACTTCTCCTCCCACTTTCCATTGTTCTCGAGGCCCTCCACTAATCAGACCCCCGCAGCTATCCTCGACGTCCGCGCTTTCCCCCCTCTCCAGCATAAAACCCCCCCAGCCCAAAGCATCCATAGCACAGCTCACAGATCTCAAGCTAGAGAACGGTCACGCCAGTCGGGAGTGGAGACGCCATGTCCGGAGAATGCCATGCCGGACATGGTGGTGGTGGTTCGTATGTTATAGTTTAGCTTTTGAAAGTTTAATTTAGGACCCCCATATTCTAAATTTTAGTTTAATTGTAACTTTAACTCTCTAGCTAGAGAATATTATGGTGGAGACGCCTGTAGCGGCATCTTATGTTTCCTTTCCCCATAACGTCAGAGTGGTTCTCTTTCTAAAAACCAAATTCTTTCAGTTTACTTTAAATGGATTTTTAATTTAAACTAAATGACGGTTTGATCTTTGTGGAAGTCAAATTGAAACAAACTGATAACTAAGTGTAAAATTGCCGGGCTTTTTATTACTTAGAACAGTTCTCGAGGGAACTAAGGGAGGTTGATCTTTTTGTACTTGGAAAACTTAGAAACATAACTGTGGACGGTTGATCATAAGAAACATACTGTCAGATAGACTACTATCAGTTGCGGCTGTTTAGTCTTGCGGGTGTCTCCGGGAGCACTCATGATTTACTTTTTCTAAATGTGAAAATTTAAACTTTTATTCAAACCAAGTGTGTTTGTCTGAATTGTGAATTGCTACTTTGTAAATTCAAACTTGTTGCTTTTAATTAATTTGATTCAAAAGCTTTCACGGAAGCAAACTATAATGTAAAGTGTCTTTTTCATTCTCTGTTGCACAAATAAAACCATGAGTTTTAAGCTTCAGTCGTTTGCTAGAATTGATTAATTGTATTTTAGTGTAAAATTAAATATGTAGCCCATCTTTAGATTTTAGCTAGTTAAACAGTTAAATCCACCGTTGGTGGCAGCGATACCGACAGTTTAAGGTTAGGCCCCTTTAATTAGGACCGGCGCTCCAAACCCCATGCTGGGACAGTGTCCATGCTGTGTTGAATAACGTAAAAAGTCGTCATTAACACCGATTAACCTCAAGCTGAAACTCCACGTACACCAGGGAAACCGGGGGCGTTACAAGCACCTAAGCCGTCGTAGCATCCGCCGTTACATTATCAACGTCCTTAAGTGCTTAAACCTTCTACTTCAAACCATGTAACTCCCAGGAAAATGGACAGAAACGATCACAGTCTTCACTTCTTAATAGCCACAGACTTTATCTCTATTCCTGCGAAAACAGAACTCTAAATTTCATCTCCTGCTAATAACCACAGCCAATTGAAAAAACGCTCCAAACCGAGCGCACCGCACGCAATCGCCGATCGCCATTTTCCACAACATTTAATTTATATTTTTTTTCCCTAGGCATAAAGCCGACCAGTTTAGTGTTTGTTGTAGGAACCATATATGTACTCACACTCTGCGTTTTTATTTTGAACTACCATACTAGTTTTAGTTTGTTATGAAAACGTCGATTGCACTCTTGTCATTATTTGCGGCTGCAATAATGTTGTAAACCAAAATGCGTTTTAGCATCTACAAACTAGCTGGTTTATTTTAATCCTTTGCCTAGTGCTTATAAAAGCAATTTAGTAACGTAACTTCTTCCCACAAACTCTACCTTGTCCAAAACGGCATTTTTTTTACTATTTTATTTTACCGGACATTTTCTCCAAAAAGTGTTTATCTTGTATTTATTTCAGAGCTCCGACCATAGCAACCTCAACCAGTTGTATATAAAGCCTTTTCTACTATTAACATCTGCAATAGATCAGTAACCATCCTTCTATTAAACTTGAATATTGATTTTAATAGCAAACTCCGTCCCCCCCCCTCCTTCAATAGTGTGATGCCTAACATCGCAGTCTTCGATTGAAATCCGTTCAAGTTTGTATTTCCGACGTGCTCATGGCAAAGCTTATGAGTACTGTAGCGGCCGAAGCTACGACTGTAGAGGTGCTTGTAGCCTCGCCGACATCAAGATGGTTTTGACCTTTAACTTCTAGTTGCGGTGGCGGTTTTTACTTTTTCGGAAAACAGCACACGTATGCTACTGGCCCAGTATGGGTAACAGAGAGTCATTTGTCCTAACTGTAGGCTAACTAGACAACATTAAAGGGGGGTATTCGCTGCCACCAGGTGGGTGTTTCTAAATGCAGCTCTAAGTTTAATTATTAAGTGGTTTTCTTAAGAACTACAACTTCTACATTTAGTCAAACTAGCAGAAAAACAGGCGTTTTACAAACTCGTAGGTTTATTAAAAGGCAAATAAATATAAACAATTACATTTAAAATCAATTAGTGTCAGAACAAGAAAGCTTTAAATAAAAAGCACGGCGATTTTTACAACAGGAAAAATCAACAAGAATTTACATGAAATTCAACTCAAACTTCACACAACTGGGTGAAGAGTAAAAACTACAATTTCGATTAGAAAATGTTTGTGGGACCTCGGGAACCCGTTATAACATGCAAACCGCGGGAATTACATGAAATAAATCTATTTGTTGCAAACCGCGGGAATTACACACAAATAGTCAAGACTATGTTTCTTAAGTCCGACCTAAGATCAAATCTTCAAATCTGTAGATCCTTAGTATCTAGGGAAGCACCCGAAAAATACGTCGTCTAAATGCAGATTTAGTGTTTAGATTAAATTCATAATAATAAACACGGGAAACAAAAGCTGGTTTTTAGAAAGGGACCGTGAACCCTGACGTTATGGCGATGGGGGCCTAGAATGCCGACTATGGCTCCACCTCCATAATTCCCTCAAAGCTAAGGTTAGGTTAAGTTTAAAACTAAAATTTCGAATGGGGTTTTCAAAAATTAAATTTTCTAAACTAACACTAGTCTAATACGAACCAACTACCTTTGCCCGGCATGGCAACATTCGGACAGGACATCTCCTATATTGACTGGCGTAGTCACCTCTGGCTTTGAGATCTGTTGAGCGTGTGCTGACGATTGCCTCTTGGGGCTCGGTTTTTATGCTGGAGCAGAGGATTTTCTAGACCTTAGCGCGGATGCCGAGGAGAGCTGCGGAGGTCTGATTGGCTGAGGGCCTTGAGAACAATAGAAAAGTCGGCAGCGCAAAGGATTTTTCGCTTGGCGCCGTTTGAAGGAATAACTATGTACTGCGTGACAAAGAGAGGCCGGTAGAGTTAAACTCATTGTTTAGAACGTGAATAAAGCCTTTACTTACTACGGATTGTTTTCTTATTTATCCACGATGTTAAACATCGCGACTATTGAAGGAATGATCTAAATAAATTCGATTATTAACATTGGGATGCCAGGTTTACTTTGGGAAATTGAAAGCCAAGTCGGTTTTGCTAGTGACAACAAAGTACAAACAGAAAAGACGAAAACGAAACGCTGCCTAAGCTCCGGTAGTTGGGATGGCAAAAGATTACGTTAAAAGATTATTATAAAATAAAAGTTAAGGTTACCAGCGAATGCTAAAACACATTTTAAATATTTGAACTAATTTTTATAGACGTAAAATTAGGGTTTTTGGGTGTCGGACATTTCTCAAGTGCATCTTAGATCGTCACCTTAAATCTACTTAAGAAATATCAAAACAAAGTATCTGTACATTTATTAGGGAGGTTAAGTACCTTCGTAGAGGAAGCTCCTCCCTCTAAAACACTAAACTAATGTTTTTGGCTTTATGCCTAAGAAAAGATAAAAGCAAATACAATTTTATACAAATGGTGAAAATGGCGTCTCGTGCGCTACGGTGATTTTACGGCATCAGTTTCGTGCGTTTTTCTTAAGGATGCTGTGAAAGTTCTAGAAGGAATTTTCGTGTTCTGTTTGCGGGGGAAAACAGATAAAGTTCATGGCTATTAAGAGCTGTTTAGATGAGACGGATTGGTCCATTTTCTTGGAAGTTACAGGCGTTTGAATTTCGGGGTTTTTCACGGCCGAGGCGCCGAGAAAAAAAAAGTGTTCGTTGCCGTAAACGAAGTTTTCCCTCAGGTTGTTGATAGTTTGAGTTGAGGTATCCTCTCAAATCGGGTGAAGAACTCAGGCCTTCTTTACAGTACAGCTTAAATTCAAGCCTATCCTTTTTCAAATCCGTTAAAAACTTAGTCAGTTAGTCAATCCAAGTTCAAATCCAAATGGCCGTTTCCATCACGATCCATCAATCCGTTCCTAAACCCCAAAAGCTCAACGGCTCCAGCGGTCCAAAATTTGGCCACTCAGAGCCCAGAAGCTCCGGCCAATCAATGCGAACCTCCTTTTCCCTCCCTTATGAAGGCCCATCCAGATCCTTACAGTTCTCTATAAAGCCCTCACGTGGTGTAGCTTGCCTCCTTCAAGGCAGCCTGCCTCTCTTGCCGCCAAAACGCGTAGTCGTCGCAAACGTCCGCCCTCTCCCTCACCTATATATACCCCCGGCCCTGCCGATCCACCTTCAGCACTGCTCAAAGATCTCAGGGGCTAGAGGTTGCTACGACGATCGGAGTGGAGATGTCCCCCCCGGGTCCGCAGGCTGCCATGCCGATCAAGGTAGCAGTTCGTTGGTAACTAAGTTAATTTTTGAAAGTATTCTTTTAGACTCCAATTCTAAATTTATAGTTCTTAAATAAAAACTTAACCTCTAACTTTGAGAATGATTGTGGATCAGTTAACCGCCATCGGCATTTCTGGCCTAGAACTACCACAACTTAAGGGTTTAAGGTCCCCTTCCTAAAAACCGGCTTTTTTTCTTATTTATGTTGAACAAAGGTTCTTCTAAATAATCAAATGGTTTAAATCGTAGAGCTTAGACGTCTTTTGGGTTGTGTACCAGGTTTACCATTAGTTAGTTTGATCTTTAGCATTGGCTTTAGAAACATAACTTGTGACTATTTTACTAGTGCAAACGTTGCATTCTGTAACTTAGAGAGTCCGGTGACTCAAACAACTTTTCTTATCAAAATTTTGTAGTGTATGAACTTTTAATTTGTTCACTTCGTGCCGATTTTCATGTAAAATCTTCGTGTGCTTTATTTTAAAGCTTTTTGAAATATTTTTCTTTGTAACTAACTTGTACTATTTTAGATTCTGGTTGGCCACTCCGCGCGGATTTTTGGACAATAGATTGATCACGCCTGGTAAAAATTTCTCTTCGAGCAGACGAACCAACATGGCGACCTTATCTCTAGCTTCGTCACTTTCCCGACGTGGAAAACCTCTGAATTCACCGTCTAGGGAGATTGTTTGCAATGTTTTCAAATACATGGAGACTCAGAACACAACATGGATGCTGAAACAACAAATTTAAGAAACCAGCTTTGCCACTGGAAAATCTCAGAGAACGGTAAGCGTATCTTGTCAGTAGGAAAGGAAACACCGATACCCAACTCTGGCCAAAACTACGGAATGCCGATTAGGCCTAACGCCGCAGACGCCGCCGCGACGGCCGAGCACATCGAAAGCTGAAGCGCGCAGAGAAATTGTCAAGCTTGCTCGCCCTTTGCAGCTATGATTCCGACTTACGTAAGTCCAGAAAATGTTGCTCTACGTTGTAGTTCTTCGGTAAGTTAATTGCGTAGCTACAACTAGTGTTTGTTTACTTGGACGAGATGTGGGCCAACGAACATCAAAGCCGACAGATGCAGTGGCACGGCAAGGAAAACCGCCTCATACCACCGGGAAAAGATCGACGTTTGATATTATTGCATGCTGGCCCTAACGAAAAGGATTTGTAAATAGTGCTCAACTTCTTTTCATTAGAAAACTAAGACTGGGAATTACCATGAAGAAATGAACGGCGAGTGTTTTAAAAACTGGTTAAAAACTACTACCCAATATTCCGGCCAACTTGGTGATCGTGATGCACAACTTTCCGTGTCATTCAGTTCGACTCGACAAGGCAGCAACAAGCAAAAGCAATAAGCCAGAAATTATTTCGTGGCTCGAAAAACAAATTTCCGTACCACTGCGAGCTGAATATCATAAGAGTTAATTTGGGCCCAAGTTAAAGACGAAATAAGAGCATCCAACACAAAATGTAAAATTGCAGACGGCAAAACATTAACAACTACTGCAGTAGCCAATGTAACCCCTGGTGACTGGCAGAAATGCTTTAACCGCGTTGTAACGCTTGAGAACGATTATTGGGGCACTGATCATCTGATTGAATACCGAGTCGAACCCTTAATTATTGAAGTAACCAACAGCGACGACTATGACTACGAAGAAATGTAATTTTGTACCACTTCAAACATCTCCCTAGCCAATGACGAAAACTGCCCATTTAGAGCTCTCAAAACTAGCCGTCAAACATTTCGAAACAATTACCCATAATTTACACAATAAAAATAACACGCTATCCCCTAGACCCCTACACAATTCTTATATTATCAGTTTTGCAAAAATGTAAGCCCACTCCTGATATATTCTGGACAAACTTTTGGCCGGAGATTTCCCCAGTTACAAAAGTCCAGGCATTTTCAATTTTCCAGTGTGGATCCTCCAACAAGCCAAGCAGCTCCCCCCCCCCCCCGAAGTTAACCCTCAAGAAATGCTTAAATCAAAAATCGGGTACGTATACTTCCTCCAGCATTATAAAGAAAAAACATTCTAAAACAATAAATAAAACTAAAATAAAATGAAATGAAATAAAACTAAAATGAAATGAAATAAAACTAAAATAAAATGAAATGAAATAAAACTAAAATAAAATGAAATGAAATAAAACTAAAATAAAATGAAATGAAATAAAACTAAAATGAAATGAAATAAAAAAAATAAAAATATAGTCCTAAGAGTACTACCAATTTTTGTAGATGCTAGCTTAAACAAATCGTTGCGAGCCTAGCGCATGCGGGAACTCAGTGCGTGTACAAGGATCCAGTCACCACCAATGTTAGTGCATATAGTAGACAGGCGATTGCAAACGATCATAAATACAGCTAATTAGAGTGGCCAACCAGAACCTAAACTAGTATAGTTCCAATGTAGTGTAAGAAGTTAAACATGTTTTAATAAAAAACTTTCGTTGTTTTAAACAACCAGTTGACTTCGTTGAGATTTAATTGCATGAGTAAATAATCAAAATCCATTTTTATTTTAACTCCCAGCCAGCAATTAAACACCCATCGTGGTGGCAGCAAATTAGTTAGTAGTTAGTTGTTAGTATTTGAAACATAGTTAGGACAGGGACGCTCCCCCCCCTAACCGAGTAGTAGCCACTGCAGTGCTGTAAACTTCGCTAAAAGTCACGCAGTCACGTAAATATTAACGTCGTCATCGCCAGTACACCAAATTGTCGGTGCTCACCTAAAAAAATCCTAAAGAGACAGGTAGCGCCGCTACACTGCAATCCTTGCTTCCTGGCTCCAAAACTGGCTTACTTGCTGGAGACGACGGCGGGCACTGTTGTGGTCGGCAGTGCGGACATCGGGCTTTGCATTGATTTTAGCAGCAATGCTGACATATGCTTCGCTATTGATTTTTACTACAATGCGGGCATCTGCGTCTGTGACTATAGTGTCTGAGTCACGGACGTCTTTGTTGTTGAAGAATTGTTCAACACAAATGGCATAGTAGCATGGCAGGGGGGAAACGCTTGAAGGAACAGCACCTGTTCATCCCACCGCTGCCACCATTTGTAACGGCGGACGCTACGACGGGGTAGGTGCTTGTAACATCGCCGGTCGCCTGGTGTAACTAGGTCTTCTTACCATTACTTTTGGGTACTTTTTGGTTCAAACAAGCACAACAGCTACAGTCCCGGCGTAGGGAATGGAGCTACTCATGTCCTAATATTGTAGGCTAACTGTAATAATAAGCGGTAACGCTACCACCAAGGTGGGAAAAGGCTAGCTAAGCTAAGGTTTAAGAGAACTATCTTACATGTTAACTTCTAGCACACATCGAGCGAATAAACTGACGGACGTTTAAGAAAAACTTCTGGTTTTTATTTTAAACAAACATGAATAAAAATATCGCACTACAATTACACTTGGTAACTTTACACCTAGTTTAGGTTATAAAATACAGGGGGAATTTACATTAAATTCGACACTAGAACCAACACGAGGTTCACGTAAAACAATTTCAAATAGAAAAAGTGAGTTGCGTAGGCACAAGGGGATTTAACAAAGAGCCCTCTAAATTATCAACAGCCTCGGCTGACTAATAAAAGTAGACCTGTTTTACAGTTTTGTTTCTACGTGTAACAGCAAAGCATTAAACCACCCAGAGTTGCTGTTGATAAGTCAACTCCTTAAATTATAGAAGCATCGCTACATATAAAGTGGATCCGAGCGTTTAATCAATGGAAACCCCACGAAGATCAAACCGTCCTTTGTTTACTTTAAACTGCGTTTAAAAAAAATAAATAAAAAGCTGGTTTTTAGTAAGGGACCGTGAACCCTTAAATTACGGCCGCCAACGTCCGAAATGCCGTTTGGCTTGACGCACCATAAATTTATCTTCTACAGCTACGAGGTTAAGTTTAAGATTTAAACTATAAATTTTGAATGTAGTTTCCAAAAAAAAAACTTTTAAAGCTAAACTAAGTACGATACGAACCACTACCTTTGCCCGGCATGGCAATAATCGGACCGCGGCATCTCCACTCCCGACCGGCGTAGTGACCTCTAGCTTTGAGAATCCTTGAGCTGTGCTAACGAGCGAGTCTGGGTTTGGGGTTTTATACCGATTACCGGAAGTTGGCGCGGACGCCGAGGATAGCTGCGGAGGGGGGTGCGGGGAAGAGGAGTCGGACATCTGGAGGAGGAGAGACTGACCCAAATCGGCCGAGCTGTCACTACCGGAAGTTGGTGTGGCAGCGCGGACGACCGGGGTAGCTTGAGCGCTCTGACTGGCTGACGGAATTGAAGTAGTGTTTTGGTTGGATGGATTCGATTTGACAAAGGGAATTGCCGACTTGGAACTTAGAGGCCAGGTTTGAAAAGTGCAAGTTAGTTTTTAACTCATAACAACGTGATTTTTAGTCCTATTAAAATAAACCACGATGTTATGCATCGCAACTATTGATGTAGGGGGGGGGGAACGAAGTGAAATGCACAGAATTATTATTCGACTTTGGGAATGAAACTGCTATATAC
>JAHWFP010098518.1:0-25091 GCA_023313725.1 Lithobius niger | reverse complement strand
ACAACGTTGTAATTAATGTTTCAACCTTCACTGTATTTGATAGCCCTGTTTTTTTTTACACCCGAAGCAATACCAATCAAAATCTCTATTGCTAGTATAGATTGAAAAAAAAATTCAGCTAAGTTATTCACACATGTGGGTTAAACCTTGTTGAGCAAACGGATCACTAGATATAATCACGGTCATCATTTGAACATCTCAACTGAAAACTCGCAATTATCCATACCAAAATTCGGTGTCTTGACAATATACCAAATTGACCACTAGTACCAGGCCTTCATTTATGTACAGTAAAAACTAGGAAAAAAGAATTCAGAGCAATTTTAGACCCCCCCATTTGTGCCTGCACAAAGTTCATACGACGTTTCGGAGCAAACATCTTCCGTCATCAGGTTTTCAATTAAAATTTAAATCTTAAAATACTTGGCAATGTGCTGCCGAGTCAACCCCTCAACAAGTGACACCTCAAAAGCATACAATTTCTAAAACACAAACCATTAAGGCCACTTAATGTCTGCTTTCAAAAAAGGTAGACCAAAGAGGCAGAGCAAGAAACCCAGTCCTTCTGCTTGGTGAACCAAGCAGGAATGACGTGATTTATGCAAATTTTGAGCGCAACCGAACTTCAGGCCAGGTCCAGTTCATAATGGGGTACGTCACGTCGGAGATTTACGTGAATATCTGTTAAGCTAAGTTTGTTTATAACGAGAATATATTCTTTGATGTATTTACTGTCTGGTACCAAATAATTATGTACGGTGGCTGATGGGTGAGGATGACCAAGGATTCAAGGTTAATTCTTGCTCTAGAATTAACCTTGAATGCTTTTTTTTCTTGCTCCGACTCTTTTGTCTGCCTTTTTTGAAAGGTGATATTAAGAGGTTTTTATGGTTTGTGTTATAGAAATTTTATGCTTTTAAGGTGTCACTTGTTGATGGGTTGACTCGGCAGTACATTGCCATGTATTTTAAGTTTTAAATTTTAATTGAAAACCTGATGACAGAGGAAGTTTTCTCCGAAACGTCGAATGAACTTGGTGTGTGTATTTTAAAGGCTTCTTTTTAAATTAATCTCGATTAGGTGGTGCTTCTCCTTCACACTCACAAATTACATCAGCTTGCGAGAAAGTACAAGTGTGGAACGATAATCCTCGTTTTACCGCAAGAGATGGCGTTCCGCTGAAGGACAGAAGCCATACATCATGTGCTTTCACTAATTCCGAGACCAATGACGTCTGTGTTACTGACACCCACCATGTATTCGAAAGTCCTGTTAAACCTCTATTTACGTTGTTCTAATCTATGGACAAAAATATCAGTTTTGCCTCCAGTTCTCTCTTTGGCAGTTGGGAGTGATCCACAGCAGTGTTGTTACCGCCGACGTAACACTCACACTGCAACCAGCACTTGACAAAAGTTCACAAGTTGTTCGCGACTAGGGGAGTGGATCTCCTTTCACGTTCCGTGGAGGGATTTTGTTCTAAACTGCGGTGAAGTAGTCGAGAGAAAAGGGCACCGTAATGGCTCAACTTATAAAAATAAAACTTCAGCTATGCAGTTGGATACTGGGCAGTCACAATTTATTTCAACAATCATTTATTTTCGCCTTGTTTCCCCAGTTTCAGTATGGTTATACATCTTGTTCTAAAATATTCCTAAAATGACGCCAATAACTTTTATTAATGTAAACAATATTCGTTTGGGGGTTATTCTACATATGTAGGGTAAACATTGTACGTAGATCTGCGCAAGCTTAAACGTGCACTCCTTTTTTTCCTAGGTGGTGTTACTGTGCTGTTTATGGTTCCCACATTGGTGGGTACCATTTAAGTGTTATTACTGATCAAACTGATACGTGGCAAGTTGTACATGTCACCCCATGATGGACCTGTTTATTGTAGGTGATGCCGACCAGTGCATTACCACCCTTCGTTTCCTATAAATACTAATACTGACTAATACTGACGGGGCAGCACTACTGTTAGATGCTGCCTTTTATCTAACCCGGAACTCTTTGTTGTATGTGTCTTTTCGCATGCCTTGGACGTGACTCAAAACCCACGTATGCTACAACCATTCGGCGTTTACTTCAAAGTCAATGACCATATGGGATAAGTACGTCACAATTAAAGGTTAAGGTCGTCTAAGCTGTTGCCAATTACTCATAATACTCTAGTCGCACTAGTAAAGCATAGTGTGTGGCTGCCTTGCTTACTGTAACTTTTGTTTGAGAGGTTGAAATCTACTAAATTTACTGTTAAACTTCACCAGCCCACATGAATAGCTTACACAATAATTTTTAAGTGTACACATCCAAAACACAACGAAAAAAGCTGGTATGGCTGTCCATTAGTCCATTAATCGCACGAATGTTGTTCGAAAAGTACTGCTGCAGGGTTGTAGCAGGGTTTACTGCAACCCTGCTGCTAAACTACGGTTTACTTTGTGTTTTCTGAAAAAAACATGAAAGGTTAGGTTTCGTCTTTTTAGTTTTAGATGCATCATTTCAATAAACATTTACCCATAACTAATATTATAAACGGGGAGCTTTTAATTTAATCAGTAACCTGCAGTAACTTAGTTTTAGTAGTTTGTAACAAACAAATAATTCACGGTGAAAAAAACTGAGTTTTAACGCTTCCAATTGCTTTCATCTTTTTTCTAGATTCGATGAGTCTCTTCTCAAGTTTGTATCTGTTGGGAAGATGTGCGCCAACAAGTTTGCTTACCTCGTATTAATGGCTCAATGTTGCTTAATGGTAGCAGTACTGGTGCCCGTTCATCGCAGACTGCTAGGTACCAGCTCTCCAAGAAACAAGCTTTTCATACTTCGCCTCCGCGGCATGTTCACCCATTAGTACTGCTTATCTTAAAACCGTTGACAAGGACTGCGGGAGTATTGCTTGGTCGGTAAGTATTGATACAAGTAATAGGACTAAAAATTGAAATCTTTAGAACTGACACTTGACCCTATGAAATGTCAATCCAGCAGCAGTCATTATTTGGACGAGTAACTGAACAAACTTGTCGTTTCCTTGTTCTACTCGACACGCAGGCAGTACGTCTTAAATTGAGTTAGGTATTGGATTTTACGCTATACAGGGCTAAGTTAATGTCATTGTGAATTTGATTATCCAGAGTATGGCTTTTTTCCGGAACTTGTCAGCAACGAGAGCCACCGTGTACTGGAGGCCATGTGAACTGTTTACTCTGGGCATTGGATAATCAAGCCAGGCACTGTATAACTTATTCTAACCCATTTTTAATGCGGAACAAATTATTGTGTACCCCCTAGTAAGCCTTAGCACAACGCCGTACGATTTGCGAGATTTTGCTTCTCTGCAGTCGCAGTTTTGGCAAGTGATGTAAAATTCATGTATCCTGTCGCAAACTGTTGGTTTTCTTTTTACAAATTATCGTGATGTCCGACATTAGCGAGATTGACAACGTAGATGGTGCAGCTAGCAGAAACTGTTCAAATGGCGATTAACTCTTTGCTGCCCAGCATCCAACATACTGGGCAGCTACTGAATGGCCAAAACTAAGTCTCACCGTACAATTCGAACTTTTTGAGGGAACCCTGAGACCGGGAGGAAAACAAGCAACAACACCAAAATGTATCTAGGTCGGCGTAGACATTAAAGGGTTTACTTTGACCCATTCGCAGTCCCGTACCCCTTTACTGCTCAACGTCAAATACATTGGACGTTTAACGAACGGCCAAAAATCAAAGTCCCAAAGTGCAACGTGAGCTTTGGGAGGGTCTCCCACGGCCCGGACAAAGTCAAATACTGAGCACATTATCACTTTTCCTGGTGGAATTTCATATTTCAATACAAAGTTTTAAAGTTTAAAAGTTTAAAGTTTAAAGTTTGTCGTAGCTTTCCTAATAGTATAAATCTTATAGATCTTACTGCTCCGTAATTATGAGGCATAGCCTGATGATACATTGATTCGATTTCTTTTATTTTTTAAACGTTTTGGAACTTGCGCGCATACAAGGCCATGTGAACATAGCACAATTATTTATAAGAAATTTGTGTTTTGACAGATGCAAGGATTACACTAGATTGAATGAATTTTTTGTTTTATTTTCGTCTAAAAAACTTACTTTTTAATTTGGCGAACAAAGTTTTGCATTTGACGATTAAAAATATTTAGTCTACCGGCCAATAACGAGTTAAAAAATATGATTCTACTCCGATCTACACCCTACACCTTCAACGCTTCCTTCCTTAAGAGTTCCCAAACTGTAATACTGCGTACTTACCGGTAAGGTGTTAAAATGACCTTCCGTAAATAAAGAATTAATCACAATTTAAAAGGTGAACTAAGCAAACAGTCTGCATTAAAGACTGGCCTGTGAGGAAACAAGATACACCGATCTGAGAAAGAAAACAGACCAACAGTGATGTTCTTGTCTCCAAATTTGCGGACGACTTAAAGGTTGGCAATGAATTGATTTCTGATGAGAATCGAACTAGTCTTAGACATACATTTAATCGCGTGGCAACATGGTCGCAGGACTGGCAATTGCCTTTATCTCTATCAAAGTGCCACTCGATGCACATTGGAAACCAACTTGGTTCACCTGGGTATTATGTAAGTGGAACCTTGATCGAGGCCAAAGCGTCAGTAAATGACCTGGGTGTCCTGTTTAACTCGGACATGAAGTCTTCAAAGCACTGCTCCTACATTGTTTCTAAAGCCTTTCAAAGAATGCACATCGTCAGTAGATGCTTTTGTAAAACAAGTACTAAAACCAGAGTTTGGGCGTTTAAGGTCTATGTTAGACAAACCCTGGAATATGCTAGCTCGGTCTGGTTGCCATACGTCCTTAAAGATATTGACCTTTTAGAATCGGTCCAACGTGCGTTTACCCGCTCTATCCCGGAATTACGCTCATTACAGGCCAGGGATAGGTTACGTAGATTGGGTCTGGAACCACTTGAATTACGTAGGCTTCGTGCTGATTTGGCGCTCACATACCAAATTCTTCATGATCTTCTCCCAACTGTTGTCCCTTTTTTCTCACTTTCCACGGTGGGTTTCACCCACGGTCATAACTTTAAATTAAAAAGACAGACCTTTAAAACGGACAGTAGGAAGTTTTTTTTCTCTAATAGAATTGTCGAGAGTTGGAATTCACTACCTGGTGCAGTTGTCTCATCCGCAAATTTAAATTCCTTCAAACTAGCTGTGAGGGGTATAGACCTATCCAAACACCTCAAGCGTACATACTAACGTCGACGTTCTTTTTGGGGCTGTGTGAGTGGTGAATCCCTTCCGTTTCCATACCCATAAGCGGGTTAAAAATTGTATTGTTATTATTATTATAAACAAATGACAACTTACCCGATTGGTACTCGAACCCGGGACTTCTCATTGATCTCGTGTAATATGGAGACATTAACAGTATATGAACACAAAAGTGTGCCCCTTCTCATCCAAAACTTGCACTAAATAGCACACACACAATAGCTTCGGTGACTATATCGGGGATAACGAGTTCTGCCAACTGAAATGCACCCCGTTGGTGAGGCGATCTTCCAAAGGCGAAAAAAGTGGTTCCAAAATTATTCCCCGTCCACCGCCAATATAATTTCCAAGATTCACCACGGAAGTAAACTAGAGTCTGAGGTTGTTGATCACTGTGGTTCCGGGTAACGATACATTATTACATAAATACATTATGTTTATAGTGGGGGGGGTTTGTTTTACAGTGTGGGAACTCATGTGGTTAGTTGAGTTCGAACTAATGGTTTCAGGCGTAATTTTCTTGGGGGCCCAAAGCTGTTTATGCGTTAGGGACCTAAGTTCGTTACGCAGTGACTGTATAAGCTAGAAACTAATGACTTCAGGCATTGTGCTCAGATTTGCATCAAAACCTCATGAGGCAATACATTAACCCATAACTGCCTAGATACGAACGTACGCCTTCAACGTATAACAGCGAAAAACTAAGTCCCAGCGCGAGCTTCGTGAGGGGTCCCCGGGGACCCCGAGCAAAGCGGGCAGTCACAGCCCAGTGGTCAGCGTCGTCGGCTCCAAACCAAGAGAATGCCGGTTCGAATCCGAGAACCGACCCATATGGACTCTAAAAAAAGGGGTCTAAAGTTCTTTCAGGCGGTTATGGGTTATAACCTCATAATCTAGAACTAGAGCGAGAAAGCATTGCAGTTTGAGTTGAACGCTATAATACAAGCATGGTTGTTGGCCAAAAAACTCCGGAGCACATTAGAGAATCTAGCGTGTGTTAGGTACACAATGGTGTAATGTACTGAATAGAGCATAAGTTTGTCAGCTGAAATACTAGAAATACTTTTTATGATACGGAAGCAACGCAACGTGCATGGAGTTAAGCAATAAAATAACCATCTGTAGTTACATTAGGGGTATTCTTTTGAGTTAACGAGATTCTACTGCAAAATGTTTTGACATGCACTAATGCTTGGGATTATTAAAATACATACTTTTGCAATCTAAATTCTTAATTTAGAAAAACCATGCTCATGCAAGAAGTACATTGCCGAGTGCCTTTATGACAAGTGCTTTCCTAGGTCTGCTTGCAAAGTGGCAACTACTACTGGATTGCATTCAAGAGGGATGTTTTAATATTATTTTATTGTATCATCTGGATAATACGGGTGTTTGTGCAAACAATTAGCCTACGTGTCACAAGAGAAAAATGCTATAATACTGTATTGTGACTGTTCATAGTATGAATTCATTTTTATAATCAAACAACTTTACTGACATGTTACAGGGGATTTCGGAAGTGGTGGAAGTCCAAACATCTGTACTTTGTGGCGAGATTGAAGAAACATCGCATGAAACTGTATGGTGAGTCTTACGTAATAAATCTAGGATATCTCAATATATTTTTTTTAACAATGTATCGTGCAAAAATTCCCTGTGTACCGTCGTTTTTTCTGTTTTATAGTTCATTTTATGAACGTGGAGCTAGAAAACGGACATTTCCAGCATCACTCACCATTTGGCGAATGAAAACCAAAAATAACGACTTGAATTTTACCGCAACTCACGAAACAATGACTAGTAATACGGTTATAACACTCCGTAGTATATAGATGTATTGGAAACTGTATCAGTAAGATTTTTGGCATTGAACTCACTTTCATAACGGCTATACAATAATTTTTTCTACAATAATACTTGGAATAGATAGAATATACAATGCAATAAATGTATGGATTTCAATTTGAAGTTTCATTAGGCCTATGACAGTTTCCTCTTTCATGACTGGCAGTTTCCTCTTTCATGTTTCACGACTTTTAATGTAGTAAGGCTTCACTGTTTCCAACTTTGCTGATATGATACCGATACTGATCCAGCTTTCAAAATTCTGCTGGTACCGGTACAGCCATCAAAATTTAATACCTAATTTTTAAATTTTGCTAAAATACTTACCTCATTTCAATAGCTTAAATCGTTGGACTTAATACCCAATGTCCAAAACCCCAAATTAAATCTCTTTCATTAATTCACCAATAGATCTAGGCCATGCGAGCGACTTCACCACTACTAATTACTCTTTCGTTGGAAACCATGAGAACAGCATCGTTTTTAGAGCGAGATCAGCACTACCATGTCTGCTTCGGGTACACCATGCGGAATGCACTTAACCCCATGCAAGCACATAGTGTGCCAACGTTGCCAGGCCTGTTGCCATTGCCACAGCTCGAAAGATGAAATTTGGAACAGATCTACACGAAATCAGATAAAGACAACTATAATGCCATGTGAAGATAGAAGCCAAGAAATGGACAGCGTCAGTAGATTCTCAGCAGTCGAAAATTTAACATTCAGTCTTCTATTATTTATAATTGTAGTTTTTCTAACAGTTTTTTTTCACATTCCTTTGAAAATCTGCAGTATATACGGAAAAAAAGTTTTGGTTTATGTTGAAAAGGTTACTGTGAACAGAAATCACTTGCTTTGTATAGCTCGCTTAATCCACTCGTCTTCGTTCTGTGCGTCCAACCAGTTGAAGCCAATGGGAGCTTTATGTTGTTTTTCTGCTACTAAGTATTATTCAAACTACGTCATAATTTTAGGTGTATTTAGTACCAAGTAATTTTAGTACCAAGTTACTTTCTGATTGAATTCCCTTACCACTGAACAGGTGGCAGTTTAAACTTCTCCGCCTACCCAACCTATCATGGCGGTAAACAGACCAGTCAATTCTATTAATTTTGCTCATTCTGCATCTATGGACTATCCGAATTACATGTTAGCTTTTTATGAGAAAGTACCGACTTCACAAAAAATAATTTCTTGCTGCACAACAAGCCAAACTTAAATCTAATGTTGGATCAGCGATTGCCAAAGTGATGGGAAATGTTTTCCTACCTCCCGCTGTTGTAAGCCCACACACAAGCGTAGTAAGCTAGATATGTATAAGTTGTCTTATGTTAAGGAAAACATGCCGAACAAGCTCACGTGCAACTCGGCAGACACTCTCGCTGACGGCTGGGAGAATTCAACATGAACCACTGTTTAATCTGAATTGCTAGTTGATGCTGAACTGTCAGTTTACGTTTTGAAGTGAAGATGAAATTCCGTTCACGCCATGGGGTTTTCTTTCTATTGATTCACCAGTTAAGCCTATTAGCAGCGTAGCTTCTAGTAAAAATGTGAAAAGTTAATTGAGTAAAAACGTCAGTGGAATAAAGAAGTTAGTGTAATAAAAAAAAAGTTGTGCAGTACTTCTTAGATGCACAAAATTTAGTAAATGCGACAATCCGTTAACTAGTAATGCGACCGGGGCGAGAGTTTGGAGGAATGAAACTCCCCTTTATTAACTAAAAACGAAAATTATTAGAAAGTTTCAGTACGTTTAAGAATTGTTCATTGATGAAACTGTAGGCCCACAATTGTCAACACTCCAAATTAATTTAATTTTCGGCATAAATATACGTCCCTTGTTCACCGTCTAACGAATCCAGGATAGCAAGAATAAAGAACACGAAAAACGAATAATCTTGTGTCAACATGATGTAAAAATAGTGGCATCAGGAAACAGTTCAAAAATAAAATAATTTGCAGGCGATGCCAATAGGTTTAAGAATATTGTTGTGTGATGAAACAGTAGGCCCCCAATTGTCAGACAGTCCAAAGTAATTTAATTTTTGGCATAACTATATTTCATCGGGGAACAATTCTTAAACATTACTAGCATCGCCTGCAAATTATTTTGTCTTTCTCTAGTTTCAGTTTGTCTGGGCATAGCCTGATTCGTCTCATGTGGGTGTGTGGGTTCATCCCGTACCATGTTCCATCATGTGCAATTTTAGCTTGCCGGCAGCATTAAGAGACATATCTTTTGGAGAGTGCTGCAGTACGTTTAAAGTTTCATTGGCTAAAAGAAAATCTAGACTGAAGTTTATGGTCCCAACACCACATCAATATTCCCAGTACTGAAATGTTGCTGGTTTCAGTAAATATTGCACTATTTTTAGATTTAGTACATTCACCGTTATTTTATTTTCGTAAAAAAGAAAAGGCGATTAAAAAATAAAACCTAAGTATTGACTATTCAGAAACTGTTTCTAGGAAACAAATTCAACTGTTAAATTAAAATTATTATTGACGTTGCGACGTCAATTCTAAGGTCTACCATCCGGTTTTTTTTTACAGGTGCCGGTGGAGTGGGTTTGGTAGGAAGCGTTGTTTTCTATGAGAGTCACGTGGAAGCAACTCCTATTACCAATAGACGCCGATTTATCTTGTTTAATCCAGAACAATTTGAGTCAGTTTCTCAAGAAATATTTAATAGGGTAAGTACATCATGTGATTGAAATCTATTATTGAAGGAGCTGTTTGCCATGGACAACCTAGTGCGCGAAAAACTGGTACTTATCGATGTATGGGTTAATATAGCTTATTCGATCACCAGAACACCATAAAATAGATCTTCTGATTATTAGGAAGCATGGTAATTGCTGTTTCTTCTAACAATTTGTACATCACATTCTTTAAAAAGGTTACTGTGTACGGTAATCGCTACCTTTTCATAGCTCTCTTAATCCGCTCATCTTCGTTCGTTCCGTGCGTCCAACCAGTTGAAACCAATGAGAGACATATGTTGTTTTGCTGTTACTAAGTTTGATGCAAAATATGGCATCATTGTAGTGTATTTTTTAACCAAGTTACTTTCTGATTGAATTTCTTGGCCACTGAACAGTAAATGTTTGATCAAACTCGGAAGTAAGAAACAGTTTTCAGAGAAGTTTTTCCCTTTTTTGAAAGTAGAAAAATCAAGATAAGCAATGAAAATAGGACTGACATAAGCGTAATTTAATTATCTTTCTTTTGAGGGTACGCTCACCTTTGTAGGAGTCTTACTTCCAGCCATGTTTGTTATTTGGTGTCTCTATTGCTGCAGTAAATTCACTTGGTTCTCTCTTGTTGAGGCCTAATTCGTAGAAAGCGCATCAGTCATTGGTTGAAACGATTGTTACAGGTGTTCTGATTGGTCATATCACTTAGTTCATTTGTGCTGATGACAGGTCATGTAACGACGCTTCGGAAAATAGACTAAACTCAGTGTGTGGAAAAATGTCGCTTGGTTCGCTTTTACATATGACGATCCGTATGTTTTAACACATTTAATGAGAAAAATCTTTCTTCATCCTCGTCAACTTTTTTCTTCATACTCCTTCTTTAGTTCTGCATTGATAAAAACTTTTATCTTCCATGGAGATATCGAAAATGGTAACCTTCATTTAATGAGCCAAGCGACGTATTCTTAGCTTGTATGAATGACGAAAGAAGAATGGAAGTTGGCACAAAGGAAGCCTCCTTTCATGTTCTCGTTTCGGTTAACGACCTACTTTCCTTAAGTCGAACAGTAAGAACATTTGAAATGGTAACTTCACACTGTTAAGTGCTGCTGGTTGTGCTTCTGTTGGTGGTTGTGGACTGTTGTCGACTGATTGGGTGAGTGTTTTGCACCTATGAACCTCTCTAGCACAATTGGAAACTGAGTTGGGCTCCGAGTCTGTTCCCAGGACAGAGAAATCAGTGTCTGAAAGTACTGTTTACAATTGCTTCGTGGAGGCAGCCATCTTGGGAATTGTAATGCACAATACAAATCACAGGCCGACAGGTTCAAATCTCAGCATGGGACTTTTTTAAGTGATTTTTTTTTTGGGCTGATTTTGAGATGGGGTGGTGCTTCTGTTACCTGACCTCTTTCCCCTCAATTTCAAAATTTTTTTGCCCCCTTTTTCGATCTTTTTCGTCATCTCTGAATTTTTCTCCAACCTCTTTAAAACATGACAGAGCTGACCTGTAGCCGATGTGCAGCTTGTCTTGTAAGCCTTCGTAAAATACTGCACTGCACAAACACAAACTGTAATAAGTACTATCATATCGCATGTACAAATGTTTCTAAATCGAGATTTAACCATATGAGTGACATCGAAAAAGAACGCTGGGTCTGTAGAAGCTGCATACCACGACCTGTTAAACCAAGTGATAAAACCTTGAATGACAGTGAAGACCCTCACTACAACGAAGCAAAACAGGACCATGATTCTACAGTGGGTAATAGAAATGTAACTTTTGGTGATGAAAATGAAGTAATAATCAGTGGCTCGACTGTTAATACCTGCAACCTACTGGCGGTAAACCCTACCGATTTAGTACACGATGGTCTTCACGGTTTGCATAGCAGCATCAAATCACCTGAACCACCCCTGATACCGCAGTCCTCTACATCTGATCGCAGCAGTCACATGACCAACAGCATTGATGGGTGTTCCCAAAAATCTATGATGCGAGATAGCATGAGTGTCAAAAATAACAATGGAATTCCCCTTAAGGGATCCCCAGCAAAAAATTCTTGTATCAGCACGATCTACGACCTGAATCACAGTAATTCCTGTAGCCGTGGTGAACGAATAATAAATGTTGTTGCAAGCACACCGATTCAACATGTTACACCTGGCTGTTTTCATAACTTGAATGCAAATATCGACTATAGTTGCATGGCAGGGATAAATACAAAATACAATTCCGTAGAGGCAAATTCGGCAAAGAGTGCCCAAGGGAACCCAAAAGGAGCAAACACCAATATTGGTATTCCTGATTTAATGGACCACTTTAATCGCGCTTCAGAATTGACCAGGCTGGAAAACGAGTTTAATGTGGAAGCCCTGAGCATAAAAATGGACCATATGCGTGATAGCCTAAATACTATTATTACAAATTTCAATAGGTTCAACAACGATGTCATCTCGTCATTAAAAAGTATGAACATGCATGCTGAATCGCCTATAAAGGAACGCAACCAACAAGAAAACAATGCTCAGAACGATCAGCAGGCTGACAGCAACGCCCAGAACAATAAACCTGGTGAATTAACAAAGTTCGAACAACTCACAATTCGGACAATTGACGAACTTCATCAACTCGTAAAAATTAATGCGAGTAATTTAGAAACGATGCTCGAAAATACAATGCTAAAGCAAACAAAAATGATACTCACTTTCATCGATGAAAAGCTCGACCATGTACTTAACAGGAAAGACAACAAACAAGTTTTGACTCGGGAGAATGATGGCTCAATAATAAAAGTTACATCACTTTTATCAAACTCAAAAGGCGGTAGCATTGAATTAATTTCCTCCCATTTGGACGCAGACCATCCGAAGGAGAATACGCCAAAACCAACCAACACCATTAATAACAAATTGGTCCAACCATTAAACCCATGGGTGACTGTTAGGCACAAGCACAAAACCATTAAAACAGCTGCAAGCAAAATGCGTGATGGTACTTTGCACCTGGCATCCGGTGGTCCATTCACCAGCTTTCCAAAATCATGCCGTGCTACCAGACAAGAGATTTGTGCTTTGGAGGCTAAAAATCCAACAAGTTTAGCTGGTAGTCATTCTTTTTTTGATACTTCACCTTTGTCAGCATGTGAGCAGAAGCATGATGACTCGCCAAATGAGGCATCAAATACTCAAAGCAGGAACCAGACATTACTAGGCGTCACGTCGGCTGGGTATCGTGACAAGCCAGCAAACTGTTGGAGACACAATCCAAAACAAGTAGCTACAGGATATTTAGCAAAACTGGAAAAGAAAAACCCAACTGGTTCAGAAGGCAAGAAGGGCTACAATGCTCACGAGATTATACTAATTGGTGACTCTCATGTGCGTGGGCTCCATCTTGGCAGATCCGGTGAAGCCATCATTTGGACCTGGCCTGGTCTCCTAGTTGAACAACTTCACAGTGTAGTTTCACAGGCCCTTTTAAAAACTGGGAACTACCCAACTGTGATCCTGTGTGCTGGCAGCAACAACGTTCTTAGGGATACCCCTCAACATATAGTAAAATCTCTCTCTCTTGCAATAGATGAAATACTTCGCCTTAAACCAGCCGCTTCCATCTACTTGGTTGGCCTTCTACCACAGCCAGGAAATAGATCTCCTGGCTCTTGTGAATTTATTACTAAATGCAATTGTGAAATCGTTAAACTATGCAATCAGAGAAATCTGCATGTTGTTATTGTTTGGAATGATTTATTACATGTTAAAGGTGTTTTCTCTCGTGATGGTATTCATCTTACAAAGGTTGGTAAATCCATTCTGGTAACGAGTTGAATTCTGCTATTCATACTGTATTTAAGTTGGGAAACCGGTACAATTAATGGGCAACTCAATAGGAGGATCTTACCATCCAGCCCCTTGTTTACTGTCGGATCGGTTCATGAGGAACACTACACTTTTACCCAAACTGTGTGATTTGAAATGTATCCTCTTTAACGCTCAGAGCCTTGTTTTGAAATTGCCAGAGTTTAAGATTCTCTTGTCTACTGGCCATTATGACGTTGTTGTAGTTACGGAGTCGTGGCTGACGGACTCCATTACTGACAGTCTTATCTTAGGAAACCTGCCTTACTGCCTCATCAGGAGGGACCGCGGATCACGAGGTGGCGGCCTACTAGCTGCCATCAAAGCTTCTATTCCCTTTACAGTCAGCAAGGCATCGGATAGTGTTGAAGCAATTTGCTTTGATATCTTGTCTGAATCGATCAGAATTATTCTAGGCTACATTCCAAATGCGGATAGCTTCGATAGCGTAAATGAGATGTGTTCTTTTTTGAAAAACTCAGTCAAAACAAATTATTCTAACGTAATCCTTGGTGATTTTAATATGTCTACAACAGACTGGGATGCGAATACAGCTGGAAAACCTTCCCACCAGCTCTTCTTCAACTGTGTCTCAGAGCTGGGCATGACACAATTAGTAAAAGAGCTAACTCGTTTAGATAATATCCTTGACCTTGTATTGGTTGAAAATGACAGGCTTGCATACAAGGTTGAGGTCATAGATCATTTCAGCAATAGTGATCACAATATGGTTGCTTTTTTCCTGCAGAGCTTCCAGCTTACACCCAAGGAACCTTCTGTCTCTAATTTTCGCCATAAAATTGACTTTTTAAAGTTGCGTCAACTTTTGGACGTCATAAACTGGAATTTTGTTTTACATGGTATTGAAGACGTTGAAATCATGTGGAACGCCTTTCTGAATCTGATACATTTTTGTGTGTCAGAATCTAGTTTGGGTCTGGCTGTGAATGCAAACAACAAACGTGTATGCTCCAACCAGAAAACGTTTTCTACTCCAAAAGCCATTATACGGCTAAGAACTAGAAAGTTAAAGCTGTGGACCATTTACAAGAAGATGAAGTCTGTAACAAATCTGGTTAAATATAATGAGTGCCGAAAACAATATTCTGCCATGACTCGAGAATTTGAGATTAAACGTGAATGTGCAGTTATTACTGAAGGTAGTTTAGCCTCACTTTTTAGATTTGTTAAGCAAAAAACAATCGGTAAGCACACCATTCCTCCATTACAGATGTAAGGCAACTTAGTCTTAAACAACCGTGATAAAGCCAATATTTTGTCATTGTCATTGCCATCCATTAAGCCCAGTCATTCTGTTGGCCCAGAAGGTTACTCTGCTGCATTTTATAAAGAGATTAGGTATCAGATTTGTAAACCCCTCTCTCTGATTTTTAATTTATCATTTACTACTGGGAAACTACCCAAAATCTGGAAAACGGCTAAAGTCGTCCCAATATTTAAAAAGGGGGAGGCTTCAAATCCCAGTAATTATCGGCCAATTGCACTGACCTCTGTACCATGCAAGGTTATGGAGAGGATTGTTCGGAATTCGATGCTATCGTTTATCAAAGAAAATCACATACTGACTGTTGATCAGTTTGGATTTTTACCGGGAAGATCTACTACTCTACAACTGCTTTCAACTCTTGAACATTGGACGAGCTGTATCGACGATGGTATTCCAGTTGACGCAATTTACATTGATTTTGCGAAGGCATTTGAATCTGTTGTGCACAGCAAGCTCATCGCCAAACTCAAACACTGTGGATTCAAGGACGAAATACTTACGTGGCTTGCTGACTTTGTGTGCAATCGTACCCAGTCAGTGTTTGTTGAAGGCACAGCGTCAGAAGTCTGTGTTGTTGTTAGTGGCGTGCCTCAGGGTTCGGTATTAGGCCCTTTACTTTTTATTCTTTTTTTAAACGATCTAACCTCCACTAGTGCATCTGTGGATCTGAAAAAGTTTGCAGATGATCTTAAAGTATCTAGTGCCGTTATTGATACGTCCGATTCAGCTTCTCTTGCTAGTACAGGATGCGAGATTGTAAAATGGGCCAATATGTGGCAACTACCGATTGCATCCCAAAAGTGCTGTGTTTTCCATGTTGGCCGCACAAATACTGACTTTAAATATGGTCTTATACCGGGGGGAAATGCTTCCCGAACCTAGAATAATAAAGGATCTTGGGATTTGGCTGTCACACGATCTGAAATCGAGTGTCCACTGTCGAAATATCGTCAAGTTGGCACGTCAAAGAGCTGCAATGATTAAGAAAGTATTTACTTGAGGCGATAACAAAACTTTGATCTGGGCTTTCAAAGTCTATGTTAGACCCATTCTCGAATATGCAAGTCCTGTTTGGTCTCCGCACCTCCTAGGGGATATAGACATCACTGAATCTGTGCAGAGACCTTACCAAATCACTTAGTGGTCTAAAAAACAAAACTTATGAGGAACGAATTGAGTTTTTAGCTCTTGATTCGATGGAGTTACGTCGACTTCGTGCAAACTTGCATTTAACATTCTCTCTTTTGTACAATTTAATAGGTTTTGATTACTCCTTTTTCTTTGAATTACGTGTCGGTGACAGAACTCGCGGTCATTCCTATAAGTTAATGGTTAACAAAGCTAACTGTGATACTCGCAAGTATTTTTGGACAAACAGAGTTGTCGTACCATGGAATGCCCTTCCTGATGAGGTGGTCAAGGCACCTAATTTACCTTCTTTTAAAAGTAGGCTGTCCAGATGTGACCTAAAAAGGTTTTTGATGCGCTTTTAAATTTCAGTTCACTGCTTTATTGCCTTTTAACTATGTTTATATGGTTTTTAAATGTTTCAAAAGGTTTTTAATATGTATTTTTCTGGTTTACTTTTTTATTGCCTCTTACTGTGTTTTATTTATTATTATTAAGCACATGTTGATTTGACTCCAGTTAATTTCTAACTGTTCAGTATTTTACTTATTCTGTGACGTGAATTGACCTGACCTGCAGCGTGCTTTGTATTTTATTGTTTCCTTTTAAATAATTTTTAGTTTGGGTGGGAGTCAGTGGACCGCAATGGGCCCTTCCCACTCAAGTTGCTTATGCGACAAGTTATTTATTTATATTTATTTAAGTCTCCAAGTTGTAGACTCATATATGTACCAATCCTAATGTTAGCCTAGACAGCTGCACCCATAGCCAAGAATAAAATGTTCTGATCGATTAATTGGGTACGTTCACTTTTAGGTTTAAAAGAGGTAAATAATTATCTCCTCCCCCCAAAAAAATATTCTTTAAGGTTTATTATGAAGAAGTAGCTAGCCTTTAACTACAGCTTAAATTTACGGAAATTTATACACTTGAGAAAAATGTAAAAAATAAAATAAATGAGGAATGAATCGGTTTTACAAAAAAAAGTAGGCATGTGCCCTATAAATGACCATGAGTTTGTAAGTTCGGACTTCGGTTTCGATTAAATAAAAATTACTAAACATTTATTTATTCATTAATAATGAGATCGACATTCGAACTCTTAATTAGAACAACCCTGCCATATTCAATTGCTTGATGTGAGAGAGAATGTGATATTTTTCAGATTCTACTTCTCTACTGCCCCAGGATAAGACGGGATATTTTTCAAATTTATCCCGTCAAAACTGTAGGCTTCACTTTGATGCATGTCAAACTTATAACTTGACCAAACTTTGACTAATTTTGATGTTTCAGACATCACTCGAATGTTTTTTTTTTGCCCCAAAAGCTTGATGTCATGGTAAGGAGTCAGTAGCTCAGATTGTTTGTTATTTACCAAAAACTGAAATACAGCAAAACGAAAAATACTATGAGAATTACTTCAAACGAGTATAAAAAAACAGCCCGTTGTTCTCTCAAAAGTATCGGGTAGACTTAACTTGTATACTAACGAGTGTAGACTGTAATGCAATGCACCATGGCATCCATATGAATGTCTTACGTTGTACAATCGTGTCCATATCCACATTAATGTCTTAAATCGTACAATTGTGTCCATTTATTTTTTAATAATATGCTAGCCTTTAACCGCACTTCATCTTCTATTTTAGCCGTTTTACGTTTGAGGAAGTATAGAATAAAATTCTTTTGGTGTAAAGTCTATATATTCCGTCGATTCTGTTTTTAACCCGGCAAATTCAAACATATGAGAGACATATTCTTCCGACCGGCCATGCATCCTACAACATCGTCCGGCGGGTGACCAATCAACTAATGCAAGCGAACAAGGATCTGCCACAACTTTACAATAAAGATTGGTCAATAACAATTATTGACCAGCCTGATCTTAATGCCTTTGTACTACCGGTAAGTGATTGATACTGTGGTGATACCCTTGTGTGTGGATCATGAGTGGATGGATTGTTTGGGTTTCCTGTTTAGAACTGGTGGCACCATTAAGATGCGATATGTGAACAAAAATCTCTGCAGCTAATGTTTCAATTTAGAATGGGTCTGAGGACCTCAAGTCACCTAAACTATCTCTCCACTCATGGTAGATGTAGTTGTTTACCTTTGGGTTCAGTGTCAAGAGTGTATCTGATAATAAAGTTGTGCTCCACTCATTTACTTCTCCACTTAACATCCAGTACGTCATTGGTCAAGTGGTTAAAGGATCACATTTATTAGCCAGAAGTTAAGCTTTTCAAATTACGGCACTGACTCGTAAGGTTGTAATGATCCGATCAGAGAAAACAATGTTCTGCGAATCCGTGATTTTCATAAAACCGTGGAATTAGGCCTAACTCTCATATTTCTAGCTTTAATTTTCATTGTTTCATGACAACCTTATGTATGTCAACCAAACAAAAATTCATGGAAGTCCAGTCGCATTCACATCGCTAAAAATGCTCATTTTTCAAAGAAGAGATGCTGATCTGTATCTGCAAATTTTGACAACCCATATAACTAGCTTTTACACAGTCTGTTGTTCTTCATCAGGTGACGTGTTTCTGTTTCTGGGGACCCTGCACACTACATCACTGAGATCGAGCTTTGAATTAGGCAGCATTTGTTATCTTCCTATACTTGTCCAGGGCGTGAGTCGTGCCTCATTCACGCACTAACGTTTTAGAGGGGCTTTGATGCAACTAGGTTTTTTTACAGTAGCGTCAGAAGCTGGATGTTGGTTCGTCAGACGTGTGCTTGACGACGCGAAGTGATGAATTTCAAAGTTCGTAGGACCTTGGCATGCAGCACGAAGGTGTTTGTCGCGACAGAATTGCATGCCTCCTAGGTGGTTCCTTGCAGTCAATTGCATGCTGCGTTGTCATGTAGTAGAGCACGATGCTGTTCTTAGCGACCCGATTTTTCGTATCGGCAAAGTGCTCTTTCAAACGTGCCTTCACCCCTCTATTCAACTCTCCTACATACAGCATGACACCCTCCACATGGCACACGGTAAACACCCTCCCTGGTGTTCACAATCCCATCCAATACCTCCCAATATGGACGTATCCATCACTGGGATGGAAGGCAGACCACCTTCTCTGGATGGTTCAACTCTCCAATTTTGCGTCTTGCTCCTCACGTTTTAGGAGTGCAGTTGAACCGGCTTATTCGCTCTCGTCACATCGTCTCCTGTACTCTTCTAATCTTCACCCTGTACTTCTTCAACACTGCTGAGGGTGGTCCGTTGCTTGGGGAGTAGGTGTGACTTCAGATGGAGCATATGTGTTTTGGGTAGCAAGTATCCAGATAGATAGCTTACCTTTTACTGGGGGAGTTGCTTTCCAATTGTGCTCCTCCAATTGCATTGCTTCTTAAGTGTGTGTAATAAAGCAGTCCAAGACCTTAGCTGGATTTGCCACCTGCTGCCCATTACTCCTACTATAGCTGGCTAGCTGTAACTTCGTTAGGCCAAGCAAATTAAGCCAAAATAAAGGTATACCCGAAATTAAATACTATAGAAATGATCTTTGGCAGGGACGTTCTGTATATCAAGGTAACTATTTTCTAGAAGTATAGAAAGATCCGCCTTGGGGAAAAGCCGCCATCTTAGAAATGGCCGCCAAATAATGTTACATTAGCCGTAACTCCGGGATAGTCGAGCCTACAGGAAAACATCTCATACAAATGATGTAGAGAACAGTATAACTAACAACTTTGCTTATACTAGAACAATTTTTTTTCCTTAAGACAGCTAAATAAAGCAGTAGAGCAGGTTGAATAATTATATACGTATTCCAAGGCACCTAATTTACTACATAGTCTGGTAGCAGGACCAATCACCTGGAAGTAAGGTCCGTCTAATGTTTTATGGTGTTTTGTGCTTCATCAAGGCATACTTAATGAAATTCTCCAGGGTGCTACTTTGTCACCCTTGAGCAAATTTAAATATTCAGGGTGGCGGAAAAGAGTGCTGAAAAAACATATATCGACCATATCTTCGCTTAAAGACCCGACAGGATAATCATTTTGGTGTCTAATACTATGTTTTCAGGGTCAGGGAATACTAATAACGGATTATCTTGTTGATAACATGTATGCCTTTTTTTTAAGGGCTGGTATCTCAGTCACCGTTTGATTTTTCGCTCATTTTCAACTGCTATTCTGCCGTTTCTAATTTAGGTGGAAGACCCCAATTAAATTCATTCGAATGGTGGGGATGTCTTCTTTGCATCATGAGTAAATAAATGGGGTTAACATCGTTAGGGACCGACCTACGCCCTTTTTTAGGGGCTGGTATCTCAGTAACCGTTTGATTTTGCGCTCATTTTCAACTGCTTTTCTGCCGTTTCTAATTTAGGTGGAAGATCCCAATTAAATTCATTCGAATGGTGGGGATGTCTTCTTTGCATCATGGGTAAATAAATGGGGTTAACATCGTTAGGGCCCGAACGACGCCCTTTTTTTTTAGGGGCCGGTATTACAGTCATCGTTGATTTTTCACTCACTTTCAACTTTCAACTGCTATTCTGCCGTTTCTAATTTAGGTGGACGACTCCAATTCGATTCATTCAAAAGAAGACATTCCCACCTTTCGAGTGAGCCTAATTGGAGTCATCCACCTATATTACAAACATCAAAATAGTTGAAAGTTGTAAAACAGAACAGTGACTGTTATACCGGCCCCTAGTATACAGGGCGTAGCTCGGTCCCTAACAATGATAAACCCATTTATTTACTCTTGATGCAAATAGGAAATTCCCACCTTTCGAATGAATCTAATTGGGGTCTTCCACCTAAATTAGAAAGGGCAGAATTAGCAGTTGAAAGTTGAAAATGTGTGAAAAATCGAACGTTGACTACCCCTAAAAATGGGCGTAGCTCTGTTCCTAACAATGATAAACCCATTTATTTACCCTTGACGTAAAGAAGACATTTCCACCTTACGAATGAATCTAATTGGGGTCTTCCACCTAAATTAGAAACGGCAGAAAAGCAGTTGAAAGTTGAAAATGAGCGAAAAATCTAATGGTGACTGTGACACCAGCCCCTAAAAAAGAGGGCGTATATTTTATGAACAAGATAATCCGATATTAGTATTACCTGATTTTCAAAACATAGTATTAGACACCAAAATGATTATCCTGTCTCTTCTATAAGCGAAGATATGGCCGATGGCCGCCATAAGATATTTAACCGTGTTGGCTGCCATCTTGAATATTTATATTCGCTCAAGGGTGACAAAGTGGCACCCTGCAGAATTTCATTATGCCTTGATGAAACACAAAACACCATAAAACATTTAGCGGACCTTACTTCCAGGATTTTGGCCCTGCTACCAGACTATATAGTAAATGAGGTGCCTTGGAATATGTAATAATGTCTGTAGCACAATATTTCGAATTCCTTCTGATGAAATTGAACATTTTTTAAAGAACAACTCTGGTTTGTTCTCCTTGGGTGAAATTGTGTTTACAAATGGTTATAGCAGACTTCCTTATTTGGACTGGCTGTTGAGTTTGGCACTGATCGGCAGGTCAATACCAATTCAATTCAGCCTTATTGACAATCCACCGAAGAAGTTACAAATACAGGTCTGAATCTGTAACTGAAAACGTATAGGTTTGAGGTACATTGGGACTTAAGAAACCTCCAATAATAACGTGTTAGGGCGACAATTTCTAGTTCAGTAGATCGAACCTAGAGGGAGGCAAGCGTTCAACATTTCATTTTCTGATTATTTTTGGCTTTTAACTTTTGCATTTAACCTCTCTAGGTACTAATGATCGCTTGGTAAATATTCATTAATGATAATGCAGGCATAACTTCGCAAATACAGGCCTAATCACACCTATATAGGCCTAATCACACAGATGTAGAGCTAACCACACATATGTAGGTCTAATCACACAGAGGGAGTGATCACACCTGTGTAGGCCTAATCACACAAGTAAGTCTAATAACGCAGATATAGGCCTAATTACACAGATTTAGGCCTAATCACACAGATATAGCCCTAATCACACAGATAATGGCCCAATCACCCACAGTTAGTCCTAATTACAAATGGCGTCATCCAGTGGAGTGCAAAACATACTACTGTTTTGCTACTCAACGTTTAATGGAAAATATAGTCTACATATTAAGTCGATCCCCACCTAACTTGCTGAAAGGCACAGATGCAAACCTGCATTTTGTACTTTACGTTATTGTTGCTTTATTATCTATTTTCGCCCATACTCCCTCCAGTAGATAAAGATGAAAATAGTTATTTTTTATGTCTGCTCTATTTCCTCTTTTTTTTATTTTACAGAATGGACAAATATTTGTATTCACCGGAATGTTAGCTGTGTGCAGTAACGATGATCAGTTAGGTATAGTACTTGGGCATGAAATGGCTCATGCCGTTCTCGGCCACTCGGTGAGTACTGACTACTGTACAGTTTTTTTTTAATAAGGCAAAAACTGTGAAGTTTAAATTTTTTTTTTTATACAGGGTGTTCCAAAAGTCCCAGAACAGCCTCATAACGTTTGAAGTGGTTGAAAGAAGATAGTGAAACTCTGGCAGTGTAGGTTTGGTTAAAGGATCTACCTCCTTGTACAACCGACATTTTGCCTGCTCCCCCCTCCCCGGGGCCCCAGAGGCACCAATTCAGAAATTTTCAATCGAATGGGGGGGGGGGGAGAATACCTTGTTTGAAAGGTCTTCATTAGGTGAGTAAAATGCCGCAATGGCAGCTTCGATACGATGAGCCCATCCAAAGTGGTGGCCGGTCAAACATTAGGATTTTATTCTGCATCTGTATGTGTTATTCAGACTAAAGACTTCATGAAGGGAGTATAGGTGGCAGCAAAATGCTTCACTCTATTTGATTGGATTACACCCACAACATCGTTTGCGGGTTGAAACCCAGAGTGTGGACCTCAGTACTCCTTGTTACCTAAGTACTTCTTGTAATAATAATCTAACCGTCTTAGCTTATCTGTGCCCGATGTCGCCTAGCAATCGCATAAATTCGGGAAACGAAACATAAAACTAGGACGTTGAACATTATCCACTAGTTAAACATTGTGTTCATTAAACGTTCAAAGGAGAGGATGGACTTATTAATGTTAAGGTACTTGCTCAAGGATCTATGTTTCAAACCGGAAGAGATGTCGTGGATATAATCCAATCAAATTGAACGAAGCATTTTTTTGCCACCTCGTCCCTTTACGACGTCTTTAGTCTGTGTAACACATACGGATACAGAATAAAATCTTAATTTTTGAACGGCTAATTAAAACCTTTCAAATAAGGTATTCCTTTACCATCCATTCGATTGGAAATTTATGAGTTGGGCCCCTGGGGTTTCCTCCCCCGCCCCCCCCCCCTTAGGGAATAGGTGAAGAAATGCCGGTTGTACGTAAAGGTAGAACGTTTAACCAAAGCTACATTGCCAGATTTTCACTATCTTCTTTTAACCCCTTTAATGGTTGTGAGACTGTTCTTGAACTTTTAGGACACCCTGTATGTATTTTAGACCTAGTGGTCGAAGTGGTTTACAAGAACCCAAAAATGTCCAACTATTTGGATACAACTGTTTGTATTTTTCGGATTCGTTGAAACATAAAAATGTAGGCTGTCTAAGTTGCCTCTATACAGTCCAGTGAGACCTTTCTGTGCTGCTTGCTGACCTGCCTTGAATTCTCTCCCTCTTGCTATGGTCTGTTACTTGGTTTATGCTTCTTGTCAGTCGGAAACTGCGATGAAAAAACGTGCAATCTCAATTTAAACAGTATCGCTGATAAAGCTGTAAAGCTTACTATATTCTTGAAATTAAGAAGTAAACAAAAACAGAATTTCCACTTCGATCCGAAACTACTTCCCTTTAGTTCAACGCTAAATATCGTTATACTTGTGCTGCTTGCACAAAAACTTTAAATCCACTTTAAGAAATTTCATTGCCTCACCACCATATGGCGTCCCTCCATGCTCTTTCCCAGCATGCCTTGCCACTCGTGTCCTACACAACGTTTGAGCATTCGACTGCATCGGCTCTGATACCGTGTTCTAGTCAAATGACTGCTCTCACTTCAGGTGACATTCGTGGTCTCATGGAAAAACTCCAAGCAACAAGCATCCTTTATGTCTTAAAAGTAGGAATTATAATTTTGCAACAAACTTGTTTGCAATTTGTCAATTGAGACAAGTAGCAAGAGGACATTTTACGGATATGGCGAAAATCCGCAAGGTTTCCATGGCTAGGAAAACAAACAAATCCAATTTTTCAGGCCCTACGCCAGATCCAAGGTTCAGACACTAATCCCACCTTGTGTTCCTTTAGTGTCATATTCCTCCCGTACTTTTTTGTTATGGCCCCAGCTATGCTGCCGGCATTCCCATTTGTGACTAACACGCCAGCCCTTCCACGCCTATTTCTGCCCTTCCTGCTAATCCCGGCACTCCTGTTGACGTTCAAGATTTTATTAGCTACTCTTTGGGCACAGTTTTGTTAAAGGCATTCAGCATAAAACCGTCTTCAACCATTAAAGACATTCTCTGCTTATGATGAAGTAACCATGAGAAATCAAAGATGATCCCAGCTGTGCAAATATCCCCATTCCCGATTCACCCAATCGCTCATTCACCATCCAAGTTCATCGATCTCCGTCTAGGCATTGGCATGGCTGGAAGATCAAAATCGTCCACCACATTCTCTAGTCACCAGCTTGTGAGACTCGAGATCAATCACTGATTCGACTAATCGCTGTGTCACCGCTTCAACTGAAGGATAAAAGCACCGAAAAATGATTTGCATGAATAAAAGCCAGTAAGGTGCAACATGTAACGCAACGTTTCGGGTCTGAATGCGACCCTTTATCAAGCGTAAAATAAAAAAAGAAATAAAAATGTTTGGAGTGGAAACTCAAGTCATATTAAAAATACACAAGAAATAAAATCCAACCAACACCAACGAAAACACAAAGCACTAGAAGGACCTAAGCCCAGTTAAAAAACCGGGCAATAGGGAGACCCAC
>JAHWFP010098517.1:0-19451 GCA_023313725.1 Lithobius niger | reverse complement strand
GTGGTAAAACACAAAATGAACAAACATGTATAGTTTAACACTATGTTTTGTGTATAGGCAGGACCATAGTTAGCGGAGGACCAGAGAGGGCAAGTGCCCCTCCAAACAAGCCGTAAGACGACTAAGCGGTCAATACATTCCATCAAAATACAAAAAAAACTAAGTTTATGTGTCCAAGGAGGAGCAAGAGCCTAACGATGCACTCCACCCTGCCTCGATCATCAATTAACGCTCCCGTATTCTCCTCCTCCCAATACACAATCCCCAAAACTGCCCGTAGGTGTAGTGACAGGTTCCTTTACCCCTGTCCATCGTTGTAGAGACAGGTCTTCTTGCCTTACCGTGTATCTGCTAGTGATCTTAATGGTTGTGCACAGAGGGGCGTATCGGGTACAATGGCAAAATTTTCCCGTTTCTACCAAAATTTTGAAGAGTTTTGTTTATTTCTCTCCCCCCATCCCCTCACCCAGCCCCAGTTTTTGTGGTAGATTCTTTCTACCTTCAGAAAAGTACATTTCTTACTACCCCCACCCTGCTCTAGTTTTTTTGATAGGTTCTTTCTGCCTTCTGATATTTCTGACTAAGGCTCATTTATCTGACTGAGAACTTCAGTGGTGTCAAACCCCATACTAATATTTTGGGTCCAATGTAATTGATGGTTGCAGTACTTGTTCTATAGCTTGTACTTTACAGATTACAGATTTATTTTGTGCCATCTATTCGGAAATGACATTTTTGACAATACAAAATTCAAGAGAAATGGCACAATAATTCCCCAACAGCATCATCCATTCAGATTGACTGCCTGCGGATTCAACAGCAGTCAAGTCGCAAAAAGGCATACTTCTTAGACCATTACATCATCCCTTATGTAACTTATGATACTGTCCAGTTTTGAGTTTTATTTCAACAATGTAAACAATGGTAACAAGCAATAGGATTGATAGGATGATCCGAATCTTTTAGAACAGACACAATTTTTCGAGCTGCCATTCTGTGGTGATCTTCCAATTTTGGGATACGATTTTGGCGAAAAACCTTTGAAATTCAACTAAGTTCCAATTTCTCAAACCTTTAGAAAACCATGTGTCCCTTCATAAGTCAACCCACAAGCATTTGAGAGGCAAGCCAATAAACCAACAACATACTGAACAGCATCTGTATTATTCCATCCTGCGGTGAGGCTTAGTTTAAAGATTGGTTTGCTGAGTTTTATAGCTGATTCCTAGATGCTGCTAAGATATTCGATATAAGGTTGTAGCAGATTTCTAGTGCATCGACAGGGAATTGAACCCGGGTCGTTTGCGTGGCAGGCAAACATTCTTCCCATCATACTTTTACTTACCGTTTAATTTTGATACCTATACAACTAATAATTTTGGGGGCCGATTTTATAACTTGATCTGGTACGGTGTTAAATTTTAAAAGCAACTATTGATACTGGGTGCCTTATGAGAGATTTTATTATACTTTACATCGAATCCATTTGTGTCACTTTTCGCCTTCTGTGGGTGTCGTATTAGGTAATCAAGGGTTTCACATAACGTTAAAGTAAATCTGCGAGAATGCTGATGGCATTGCAATTTTAAATGCTCAACAAAAGGAACATTTATTTTGTTTAATTGTATCTTACCGTCATGACTTTTGCACTAACACTGGTTTGTTCAAGAACTGTCCTACAATGCATATCGGCACTCGTGGAGCTCCCCCAACAGAAGCCCTACCCCTTGAATTGGTTAGGCAGAAAACATGTGGATGAGCATGTTGCTAATATAATATAAAATAATTCTCATATAATAAATCGTTAAGTTAAGAAATCGTTAAGAAATCGTTCCCCAGTTTTCCTAACCCCCCCAAGAAGGACGGACACTAATCTATGGTGATAGATTATGTATTTCTGAATTGTAACTGCCCGAAAGATAATTTTCCGCTACAGTACATTAACTCGCTCATTGACCAGTATCACCAGTGTACATTTTGCTCGAATGTGGATCTACGCGATGCATAAAGACTCGTGTTGAATGATGCTGAGAGTCTAAAATGGCTTCCTTCATCATCCACGATCGGCACTACCTTGCTTTTTGTGTGGTTTATGGATTTTGGGTACCAATTCCTGGGGTGCCGTAAAAATGCCATTGAATCCATCCGGCAGTATGGGGCCATGGACTAGGTCAGTGACTTAGGCTTGGCCATGAGATTCTAGAAAGAACACCTTTGAGGCCAGATTAAAAAAGATGGGGTATGAAGGCTGAACTGCAGACTTTAAAAACATAGTTTTGTATCAAGGAACTCTTGGTTTTCGGCAATTTGGTTACCAGTGACGGTGTCAAACCCAATCGTGCTAAGATCTTAACCTTCCAGTCTTGGCTCACTCCAGAAAACATCAAAGACGTCTGTCAATTTCTAGGGCTGTCTGGCTGGTTCAGGTACTACATTTTTTGGTATGGAGACTGGAGCTCTGTGCTCTCGGACCTGCTGAAAAAGGATAGCTGTAAGTTTATTTGGGGATGCTGAGAGGAAGCAGTCAACGGCATTAAAACCGCTTTGTTGAAGTCTCTCATTCTCTTGTACCCAGACCCAACTAAGCCTTGGCCGGTTTTTTATGATGGGTCAGGCTCAGGAATTAGTTCCATACTTTGCCAAGAATCTCCTAAAGGTGATTCCCTTGTGACTTGTCGGATGTCCACGTGCTCAAGAAGTGGCACCACCCCATGGAAGATCAGTACGTCAACAATTACTGACCAGCATCCACTTTGGTGTTGATGGATACCAAAACAAAAAACCGAGGACAGATTGGGCGATGGCTCATGGCCCTCTCCTCACTGGAACGAGACTCGTTTTTAAAAAAAGGGATGGACAACAGGCAAATGGATGCCCCGATCTGGCCTGTACGAAAATCAGGAACCTCATGATGAAGAAAAAATAAATGAAGGTGCTGCTCTAGCTGTTCTACAACAATTGTTTCAGTTGCAACATTGAAGCTAAATAGTTGTTGATCCCGAAATTAGCAGAAGATACTGCCAAGCGTCTATTTTTTTTTTACCCTTGCTCTCGCTTTTCAGGGGAGACATTGGGAAGACTTGTCACCAGCAATTCAGCGTTTTGTTGACAAATTTTCTGCAACTTGCATTTTCAATGCTGATTCATGTTCAATTTACCGTAAATTAGCTGTCGACCATATCGAGGCTTCCAATTTAAAAATATTTGTGCCATGTTCTTTGCAACAGAAAGTGCTGGAGTTGTACTGTAGTACGCTCCCGGGAGGTCACTTCGGGGCTTGCAAGATCCTGGGAAGAATTCAGCACACCTTGTTCTTTTCTTGTATGGGCAAACTCATGCAGTGCTTCGTTAAAGTTTGCCACTTGTTTAAAAAATATACAGGCCATGGCCCATGATGTGTTGCAGGATTGAAACCCATCCATTTGTTAAAACCATTTCACACTTTGCACCAAGAGTGGAAGCAGGGTTTACCACTGAATAAACACCCAGCTAAAAACCATTACGGTTTGATAGTTTCCGACCTGTTTTATGAGTTCATCTTTGCTTTCCCTTGTAAAAAGTTAAACACAAAAACAGTTGTCATTCTCCTAATGAATAGTTTTTCCCAATCTTTGGATTATCGAGGGTTAGACAATGTCTCGAGCATCGTTTCCTTGGTTACCAAGTCGATATATAAATGCTTTGAGATCAAGCAGATGATAACCACTTTGTACCATCTGTACAGTAATAACCCTTCCAAACTTCAGTGTCAGAAAGTTTGGTCGGATGACTGCTCAATATAAGAGATTGGGATGAATTGGTTCCAATGTCTACAATGAGTATCAATTAAACTCCTCAGTTGACATTTGAACAGGGTACACTCGCGCATGTTTGAATTTTTGCCATGAAATCGACACTGGAATTGAACCACTGATAATCTTTGAAGCGCTTGACTAGCTGACTGCTTTTTTCGCCGTATTGCCATCTTCAAATTGGTGAAAGGCGATAGCTCGGCAACAGTGAATATGGCAATCAGGTCAGAAATACACTTACGACTAGTTAAACTTACGATTTGGGATTTGAAATCGGATCAAAAGTTTGGGTCCGGCGACCAAATTTTGCTTGATTGTCATTGTCAAATCAAGAGAAGAAACCGGTAAATGTCAATCTGTTTTTAATTTTTTTTAAACTGTCCACAATTGAACCTCATTTCTATCGCTGCATACTGTTCAACATGCTTTTAACTGTTTATTGTTAAATACTCTTTCAACTGCCGACCGTCAAATTCATCTTCAGCTGTTAATTGCTAAGTTGCTCTATTACATTATGCATCTTTGTATTGTAATATTGCATTTCTATGACTTTGTTATCATTTATCAGATGCAGATACACACTTTTTAATTTACAACATGTCGTTAACCATCAACCATTTCGTTAAATCGATTTAAGTAAGCTAAGTTACCATTCTCGTCGCCATTGAAGCAAACTTGAGTTGGCCACACCCAAAAGAGTGCCTGGTGAAATAAGCCAACAACTAGTAGGTTGGGGGCTGAAATGCAGCTTACAATCAAACACGGTGTACCCTTTTTTTTTTTTTATCTTTGGTAGTGATATCTGAAGGATATTGCATAAACAGGTTAATACAAACAAGTTGTATCACTTAGTGCGCTACCTAAGTAATGGTTATTACATTAATGCTGCAATGAGTGCTTGGTGCACTACAGAGGCCGAAAATAGACTCCAATAAAGGTTTTTTAATGCAACTTTGCGAAAATCCAAGTTGCTGGCAGAGAATAGCATCAAAAAACGGTATTTGGCTTGTAACTTCCCAGTAAAACCTTTTGGTCAGATTCAAAACAAACTAGTTGCAGTTAATCTTCAGATTTACTATCCTTCATCAAGTAATATCCTATGCCGACCTGGCGTAAGGGCAATCTTTCTGAGCGAAAAATTCATCAATCATGTAACTGACGGATAGGAAATCCACTTCTTGAATAGCAGAACTGACAGCTGACACAGCGAGGTCCCATTTGACTGATTCAAACGAAATATGGTATAATATTCTTTGAACTTGACTGTACGACATACACATGGTGTTATATAAGTTGGTCAAAATCTAAAATGGTAACCGAAAATGGTTTAGAAAATGGCTTTTTGGTTTGCAAAAGAGGTTTGTTAAGTTGAAAACAAACGGGCAGCCTACTAAATAAATTTAGAATTAAAAAAAAAACAAACTGCAGTCATTTTGTTAAAAAGCCAATTAGAATAATCAAGTCGTCAGTATTGCCGTCGTAGCATTCGATTCCAGGCTACGTGATGACCCATGACGTTTTTTCGTCTAGTTTGGCTATACTAGCTAGATTTTAGTTGCCAACTGCTACGATGAGTCATGTTTACTTGTACTTAGGATTAAATTATCTTGAAGAAAAGGTCCGATTTAAGTCAGTGAAAATACAGGAGGGTGACCGAACAAGGATTAAAAAAAAAAAACTGTTTGATTTGCAGCTAATAAACCGCTGATAAGATTAAGATCAAACCAGTCAGGAATAATGTTCCAAATTTAATTTTCTTCAAGAAAGGTCACCTATTCAAAGTTAGCATAAAGGCAGACCTAACACAGTCAGTTACGTAATGGGTAAACATCAAAAACCCACTTGTTGAGGAGGGTGGTACGAGCAGTGTCTACCAGTCACAGAACAACTAATTTTTATTAAAATGACATATACGTAAGGTTATAAATTAGCTCAACATATAGAATTCAATTTAAACTTACCTATGCTACGACACTCCTTCAATTTGCCATCGATGTCTATGATCATCTGGAACCCACTTTTGCAAAAGCATTTTTTGCCTTCACAACGAGAATTAGAAATATAGAAGCAGTCTGAATCTGTTGTACATTCTGCAAGCATAAGCAAAGTAATTTAGGCCACCCTAATAAACATTTTCTTTTATCAAGAATTGTCCATATTACCAATGGTTGACTAGGAATAGAATAGGAATACCTGGAGTATTTTTGTCCCACATGCTACGGAGTATAGTAGCAGTCTGTTGAGTGTTGACATTTTACAGGATGGTGCCACATGCCATCAGGCATTTGTGTTTGGTTAGTCCTACATTTGTGTGATTAAACCTATATTTGTGTAAATAGGCCTATATTTGTGTAAATAGGCCTATATTTGTGTAATTAGGCCTATATTTGTATAAATAGGCTTACATTGCTGTGGTTAGGCTTATATTTGTGCTATTAGGTCTTCATTTGTACGATCAGGCTTATATTTGTGTGGTTAAACCTATATTTGCGTGATTAGGCCTACATTTGTGTTATTAAGCTACATTTCTGTGATTATGCCTGCATTTGTGTGGTTAGGCCTATATGTGTGTGCTACAAAGGCATTACCAAATATTTACTGACCAGCCGTTAGGTATCTTGGAAGGTAAAAACCCCAGTGCGAAGTAATTTTTTTCTAGAGTACGGAGTTAGCAGAAAATTAGAAAAGAAATCCCCGGTACCCTCCAGGACAATTGGCTGAAATAGGGTGTTTGTACAGTCTGTTCCTCCGCTCCCAAACTCTCCTCATTATTTTTTGTTATAATTGTCATGATTGTTTTGATATGTCAGCGCTTAAGAGTTTAACCGTTTACATCAAGTGTTTCGTGACAACAATAAACATCACATACAAAAAGGATAAATATAAGGCCAAAAGGCAACGTAAATAGGTTTGCTTCCACATTTATTTATCCCATGTCGACAGGGCCGTAGCCAGGAATTTTTTTATACCCCCGCACCTGAATGAAAATGAAGCGCCGCCCCCGCCCCCCCCACCCCAACAAAAAATCTAATTTCTCAATGATTTTTCTTTTCTCTCGTCGTGCATAATGTAACCATTGCCAACCATACCTCGACTTAAAAACAAATTACCAAACAAATTGTTTTAACACAGTAATCAACATTTTTTTTATTAACAATCAGCATTTTCTTGTTGATTACCGTCTCCGTATTCAAAAATGGGCTTCTGAAGCAGGCTTTTTAAAAGATTATAGCCAATTTCATGCCTGGCTTAAAATTGTATTGATATTATATTCCAAAATGTAAGCTTTATTTTACTTTGTTTGGAATTTTAAGATTTTTTTACATGATTTGGAAAGCAGAAACTTTCATTTGAAACCTTTACCACCTTTTTACGTTGCATAGTTTTCTGGAAGTAATCACGAGTTTGTAAACAAAACTCAATATCTATCGTAGTCCACTATAACGGCCTCGTCGCGCTTCGTGCTCCTCAGCCTGAAGAAAACCCGCGCACGTGCGGGGGCTGCGGGGGTGCTGGCTACGGCCCTGCATGTCGAGCCCATTGGTTTTCTGTACTGTTTACTCACCCTATGTTCATCACTCTTCCGACCGCTTAGTGTTGGTTTTATCTGTTACATTACACCACCAAATCCATTATCTTGACACAGTCACAGCTTACTTGTTAGGCTGAGTCAGGGCGCGTTTACGCAAGGACAATTTTCTCGCTTACTAGCTTTTACTTGGTCAATACTAAATCTGCTGGCAGCTTCTCGCCTATGCCGTAATATACGTAATAACCGTGGCAACAACGCGGACGCAAATTACTTCCTCGTGCTTCTTGACACGACGTACGAAGCGTGCCGCACAACAGCGTAGATTTCTGACAACTAGAAAACAATTTTTATTGCAGTACAAGACGACGGACAGATTTCTGAATGCCGGTATTCAATGTTTTGTCTTCGATTCGACAACCCCGAAATGGACGCCATGTTGGATTTTGAATTCTCGCTGCGAGTAGCTATTTATTCTACCATCGATTGATCACTGCTAGAAGCTGTTTTTTCAGCGAGACCAGCAAACGTTGGAAATAGCGTGAAATGGTAACAATGTTGTAGCAATGTTTAAAATGACTGTTGCACTTTGTTCTTTGTCCGTGTTGTTATTTATAATACATTTAAGTTGTTGTCTATTACCGCATTCTTTTAGTAGAAACGGGAAATTAATCGTAAATTAATAACGGTTGCCTAGCAAATAGCGTTCGGCGAGCGAGTAGGTCTCGTTGCGAAACGAGCCCTCACTCAGGTTATTTATTTCAACCACTTGGTTTTGAAAAATATGGAGAGAATGGGGAGCAATTTATTTGATAAGGACTTAGTTGATTAGGACTTACTTGATACGGCCATATACGGCCTGAGCACATCCGACCGCAATTGGTATGATTGTGTAAGTGACGTTTTCCAGTGCATAGGTCTAATTAAATCACAGTACGACCCTGCGTTTTCGTACAACATTCTGGAGATTTTGATTTGTATTTTTGCTTATTTATCGACGATAAATTAGTAAGTGTGATGAATGAAAAAATGTACCATAAATTTCTTGATAGCTTGCGTGAACTTGGAGATAGTGTCGGAGTGTTCACATGCTCTAAGTTGAACCATTGGCCTAGTTGGATTGTCAAGGCTAGTGGAGCGTGCGTTCCGATATTAACGGCCACCTGCTAAACATTTAATCCGTCTTAGAAGTTACGTAATGAGTTAGCAGGACTTATCTTAATGAGCGGTTAGACTTAGAACACTATTCTCATTTTTATACGTTTTATTTATCGACATGATGCAGGGGGAAAATTCGTGGGGTTACCTTTGAGAAGCCAAGTCCCATGATGCATCACCACCCTTCAAACGATTTAAAGTTCAAGATCACAGAGAACTACGTTTATCTCATCCCTTGTCACGTCCGTCTTGATTGCTAATAAACAGATATCATAAAAAGGCCATTTATACTGCAGACGAGCAACGACGCAAACGGATTGCCGAGCATCCTCGATCTGTACTTGGGAAATCAAGAGACGTTTTCGGATTCAAGCTAACGGAACATCCTAAGCCTACAAGATGGCGGGGGCCTTCTTCACACAACCGTCATCACTCAAGGGCAGAAAAAACAAAAAGGGAAAAACAAAAGGTAGGTGACGCAACATAGGGGCTCGTCTTCGCTCCCCAGGAAAAAAAAGGTCTACAATGATTGTGACAATACTTAAGTCTTTGCAATACAATGTTCCTTTCTACACCAGAGTAAATTGTTGACATAAACGATTGTTATCAAACCCAATTGTCATGTGACCCAAACTCAAGACACACACTAGTCTTTACATAACTACAATCACAACCAACACCCTTTGCCCGTGCTACTGAAGCCACCACTAACCGTACAACCGAGATGAGGGAGGGAAAAAAAGGAAAGGAAGGGAACACAGCGAATATTCCTCCCACAGATAGCACAGGTCAAAGGCCAAGAATATATTGGTTACGGGATTGAAAACACTGCTGATCATATCACTTTTAGTAACTCTAAATATACTCAGAACAAGCTTGAACATTTCATCACAGGATGCTAATCCTGTCAAAACGATCGCAGCCACACTAAAGTTTTTGGTTGATTGAGAAAATTTGAAACCGGTAGATAAGACTACATACATCGAGATGTTAGGTTCTGTGATGTTCCTGGCTGTACATACTCGACTGGACATTATCTACAATGTGGTGCAACTTGCTACAAAATCCGCAATTCCTCGTCCTGTGCAATACGTAGCATTAAAACGGATATGGAGATATCTTTGGGTAAGTTTGGACTACAGAATTCATTACGACTCGGACAAAATTGGGACACTTCGCGCGCATTCTGAAATATCCTGGGACTCCATGTCTGGGAGTAAGGGAGTGACGGGCGTTGTTATTTTTCTTGGGAACTTACATTAAGATGGTCCAGTAAAATGCAACCCCCCAGTGGCACATACAAGCTGTGAAACTGCGACAACGGCAATTTAGGATGTACTCAAGGAAGGTGTGCATATGCGCACTGATTTCGGAATTAAGTCTCTCAGAATTGGTATATCCAATACCGATATTAACTGATTCCAGACCTGTGATCTATTTGGTTGTAAGTGGTGGGAGTGCTCAGTGATGGCGTTAGCTTCAGAAGGACAATTTTATCAGAGATGAAGAGAGGAGGACAACGTCCAACATTTGTTGTGTCATTCTGTAGATCTGCTGGCTGAACCCCTGACCAAAAATGTTCCGAATGTGAAATTCGTCGAAGTGATGGTGAAGCTACTTTTGCCTTGAGTAGTGTACGAACAGTTTAGTTTTATCTTTGGACAAGGTGCAATTTATTTGTGACGCCGCCCTTCATTATGTCTCGTCTAGGGTATTTAATGGCAAAAGTTTTATTTTCCTATCAGTTTTGCTTCTCCTATTGCAAGTTTTAATCGCCTGTCTTTAATGTTTTACTTTGCAGTAAAAGTAAAACATTACTTTTCTGTAAAACTTACATAATTCTGAATGTACGTTGACTACATTATTTGACTGAGCGGTTTCAGCACTTTTAGTAGATAAGAAGGAGTTATCGCCAGTATCGTGCACAAGAAAAAAAGACGTTTCTTGGACACGATAAAGGACACGAAAATAGAACACGACAGGCCAACACATATCAATTGCTATGCAAAAATATTTTAAAAGTTTTAGGCCTGGACTATGCCTAAACTGGTTTGTTTGTATGGATATGGTGACGGCAGATACTGCCATGAATTTTTTAATGTTTTTAAATTTTTAAAGTGTTTTAATTTCACCTGAAGATGGGAGGTTAACCTCCCGAAACGTAGTGTCCTTTTTTCTTATGCACGATACTGGCTACGACTCCTTCTTATTGACTACATTATTTATTAGCATTTAACAGGAAGTTGTACTTCTGTCACAAAATGGTTATTCAAGTGATTTTTATGGATATGTTTTAACGCGTAGACCTAGCAATGTTGATTTATGCCTGGAGGATGTTGGTTAGTGTTAGGTTTTTAATTGTTATTGTTTACCTTCTTGAATCTGGCTCGGTAATGGCTGCACACACACACGTGGATCAGGTAAAACGTGGGAAAGCCTTACAACCAAACCTTGACCTTGTCAAATAAAATACAAACTTGCTGATATTTAATATATTTCACAAAATCCACATCTTGCTTCCCTTTCTTCATTTTTCCAGTAAATTATTTTTCTGTAGGATTTTTTTCCCATGGACTGTTTTACACGTTTTTTACCCTGGTCTTTTCTGGAATTTTTTCCTACGGTTATTTTTTTTATGGGACTTAATACTAGCAGGATAAGATAAAGAATAGCACATAATGCTTGTCAGAGAAGCATGTTTCACCTCCTGTTCTGGGTCGCGATCCCAGTCGGCCTATTATGGAACGACTGATCGTAACTATTTTCTGGAATAATTCAGGTTAAATATACGCTGCTTAAGTTTTAACCTATTAAATAGGTGCGAAAAATATGACTTGTGCTATGTTTAGTCCAGACATGCAGCAACATCGCGTGAAGCAGCCTTGACCATTCTTGAAGTGAGGACGATGACGACAGTAGTTATGATCACTAAAGTGTCTAGTATTCTGTTACAGCCTAACAGAGCCCCATGCATTTTGGGTATCACATTTAAATCCGTGGGGGGGTAGGCGCGTGCATCTAGGGTCTATTGGTCGGTCCATGTGCACCTAGGATCAACATTTTCCCTCCCTTGAACGTTAGATACCCGCCCCATATCCCTGCCGCATCTATGCGTCGCCCGGCCGGGATAGCTGTTTCCTCCAGGTGACTAGCACACTTCAGCACAGAGTTGGGTCTATTGGTCGGCCCACGTGCACCTAGGATCAACATTTTCCCCCCATTGAACGCTAGATACCCGCCCCGTATCCCTGCCGCATCTACGCGTTGCCCGCCCGGGATAACTGTTTCCTCCAGGTGACTAGTACACTTCAGCCCAGAGTTGGATCTATCGCTCGGTCCACGTGCACCTAGGATCAACATTTTCCCCATTGAACGCTAGATACCCGCCCCATATCTCTGCCGCATCCGTGCGCCGCCCCGCCCGCGATAATTGTTTTCCCCCAGTTGCCTTCAGCCCAGAGTAGAAACTACGTAATAACTAGGAACGCGTTCTTTGGGCTGTTGAATCCCTAGCTAAAAAAAAAAGTAGAAAAGGCTCAGCTGGAAGTGCCCCCAGCATCAACTAGATTTTGCCGTAGGGCACGATGTATTGCCCTTTCCCGTTTGAAGCATTTACACAGAGCAAGTCGCGCGAGACGGTGATCCGTTGCATATCGGCGACTAACTACAATAGAGAAAAAGAAAGAAAAACTAAATCACCTCGTCGCGTTCACGGGCGGCCGGCCCAGGAGGCGGTGGGTCGGCACTTTCAGGGGAGTAAGTGGGACACGAGATAGCAGGCCCACAGACCGATCTCCTGCACGAGAAGGATGTCGGAGGTATTTGGCTAATGAAACACCAATTTAAAAAAAAGTCAATAAAAAAAAAGCGCGGTAAGTTCCTATAGTATACAAAACACACAACTCACGAGACGCGCTGAAGGATAAAAAAAATATCCAAGAGTTGATAGCTAGTGAGGTGTGTTCCGAACAGTTATTACAACAGAATGAAGTAAGGATCTCGTCAAAAATCGGGTAAGTCTAAAATTGCTCGGAGCTATAATACGAACAATCCCGCCCCCGAACACGGTGGTCTCCCCCTACGGCCTTCAGACCTCTGAATGGCCTAGACGAAATGACAAGAACGAATGACTATTGTAAAAAGACCCAATCCGTCACGCGTTTCTGTCCATTAACGTAACGGTATATAGGCCAGAGGTCGTGAGGTTAATACTGTTATGGGCGTAGGAATGTAGTTACAACATTTATCGACCATTAACGGTTGTCAAGAGAGCGTGGGACCCCCTCAACTAAAAGAAAATAATCGTTCCCCCCTATCAATTCGTCAAAACAAAAAGTGACGGGCTATATGTAAGCTGTCAGTACTGTCAAAAAATGACGCGTAGTTAACGTCTCGCGACCTAGATCTCTAGACAACCGACCTATTATATGTTAAACCTTTCGTATAAGCCCTTTAACCCGAAAAGACAAAAAAACGGGCTAACCACCAAAAAAAAAACACTGCCTCGAGCGAAACGGGCGGCCCACATCGTGACGTAGTACACGCCTCGCAATTGGTTGAAAGTCGTCACATGATTCGAGCCGTGCAATGAGCGACGGTACTATGAGACTAACCAATCGAAGAAATGACCAAAATAGAGTACCGTAACACCCTTACGGAAAATAACCGGTGCTGATTTGTCGAGCAACTATTCCACTTGAAACAATGCAATTTGGCCAAGTATAAAACCATCACCCCAGCCAAGAATTCACTAACCCGCCGATCTCTCCATTGGAACCAACAACTCAGCAATTGTAGAGGTAAGCATTGTTTAATGAGGCATTACGTTAATATTGAAAAAAAAAATAAGAGTGCGAGGACTTGGCCGGTTGCTAACGGGCTTCTTTACATTTATGTTTACAGATATCCAACAATCCGAAAGGCCACGGAGCAGTATACCAGAGCAGTGCAAGCAGAGAGGAACAGGTAGGCCTAAATGGTTCCTTTATATCATTTTACGTGCGGAATAGGGCAAAAAAAAACCTAAAGGAAGGCTATGTCCTTTTTTATTTCTTTTCATATACATAGTGAACAAAAAAAAATATGGCAACATCATCAGCTTCAGTAGATAGAGTCATTGAAGCCAAAAACACCTACTTCATAGGGGGTGAAATATACGTACAAGTGACGGATTTTCAGGGACGTGCGTACGTACATTTACGGGAATTCATAACCCCAGGAGTAGGGATCTTGCCAGGACGCCGTGTGGTCTCGTTTACTGTCGCCGAATGGCGGGAATTTGTTAAGGATCACGGCATTTACAATCAGATCGTGAGCGAGCGCAACTTACAGCAGCAAATTATGACCGGCCGGAACTATGGAGCCGGCCTAAAAGTGATAGTGTCACAATCTGGCTCAGTCTATCAGGCTAAATTCATACTTGAAAAATACAGCAGAAAGTACATTGTTCTAAACTATCGTCAATTTGCGGGCTTGATAGGCTACGTCAGTGATATCACTATGCTTTTGGACAAAAAACTGAAAGAGATAGAGCCCCCCACAGTTCAGATCGAATCCCCCACATCCCAAACCGAAATGTGGCTGGAGTGAAAAAAAAATAAGTAATGTCCTTTTTTTTCATTTTTGTCTCTCCCTCACAGTCTCATGGCGTACCAAACCATCCCATATTGCGATTGCTTCCCACTTACCGGGTTAAATTTCATACGAATAGTTCCGACGGTAAACGTAGTGAAAATAGCTATTGGAAAACACGGAGAAAATGACAGCGTGGTATTAGATCCAACAGAGTGGTTAGGGATAATAGCGCAACTCTACTGGCGTCAACCTAACTCGAGTATATCAGTTAAATCGGGGAACGTGTCGATCGAATCCGTGGCCGACAATGTGCTGATCCTTAAAAGTGCAGACAAATCCGTAGCATTAACTGAATTTGATATACTCAGCATGAAATACATGCTCCCTCATATATCGCAGGCAGTCGCTTGCTGGACGCAGAGAATATGCGAGTTGACACCTTCACCTGCGGTAACATTGCCAACAATGGTCGTAAATGAACCGAAGCAAAAAAGAAAGAGTAACGTAGCGGGCGACGGAAGCGAGCCAGAGAAAAAAAAAAGCAAACGACGTCCACAAAAGAAAAGTGATGTTAAAAAGACCGACGACCCGCTCCCTTCTTCTTCTTCCTCCCAGGCTACGCAGGAGCCGGAAGTTGTCGAACTACAGAAATGTTACATGTGTGAACAAGAAATCGCACATCCGAAATGCAGCAAAAACACAGAAGATACACGGCTCCCCTGTCAGGGATGTAAGTTCAATTCCCCGAGCCAAAGAGACCATGATTGCGTAATGCACGCTTCGCTTTTTCGCAGCTCAATTTATTAAACTACTTCTCTGTTTTTTCCAATAGCTTATTCTAATCAAGTTGGGGGAGGCCCGACATTAAAATCATCCTGTCCCGAAAAGCTTCCCGAATATGATTGTCAGACTCGGGGAACCGAAACTTTTAAAAACGATAGATTCAGCATCGTTAAATGCATGGGGAAATACATAAAAAAATTTAGCACTAATACAAATGTCTACACGGTGACAATTCCCCCTATTGACGCCCAGTATTTGGTTAGAAACCGTTTAGACCCTATAGAATATATAGACCAACTTTTCACCGACATATTTGAGCGTGTCCTGGATGGGTTCCGACCCACTGACTATGTAGGTGTGTGTATTGGGGGGAGTGGGTTTGAAAATAGCTTGTTCCTTCCCTTACATGCCAGGGAATCTTTCAGCGTCGCTAACATTTTGGCTCTTATTTTGAAACTTAACCAAAGTGGTCGGGAAATAGATGTATTCAATAAGCTCGAGATTAAAGTAACTCATATCGAGATACCCAGAGGCGGCACTTTCCCGAAAAAGAAAATGTCACGCACAAATGTTATAGCATGACTATCAACAGGGGGAGCTAGGTCGGTCGTGTTCCCAAAAAACGGCTTAGATAAACTTTGTTTGGCTAGAGCGATAGTTTGTTGCAAAGCATTCGCTGATAAGGACATAAAATTATATAGACAAATTCGTAAATCGAACAATGTGCAAAAAAAGCTCGCTTTACAGCTGCACGCCGACGCCGGCGTCTGTGTTCGCCAAGATGGATGTTCTATTGTTGACTTGAAAGAATTTCAGGATTATTTGACAGAATACCAAATTGTGTTATTCCAAAAAAATGGAACGCAGTGCCAGGTTACCTTCGAGGGGCCTTCTAGCTCTAAGCGCATCTACCTTTTCTGCCACGCCAATCACTATTTCGGAATTTTAAAGCCGCGGTTTATTTTCTCATCCCGATTTTTCTGTCATTCCTGTCTGAGGCCGTATTCCCGACCTAAAAGCCACGCCTGCCAAAAGCATAAATGTCCCTCGTGTCATTCGCCTAAATATGTTTGCTTCCTGAAACGCTGGTTGCCATGTTCGGCATGTAACAGATTGTTCAGAAATACGGAATGTTTAGTCCGCCATTATAGCAAACAGCCACCCTTCAAAGACTCTACAGTCTGTAAATTGCTGTTTAAATGCAAGATTTGTTTTCTAACGTTTGAGGGTAATAGCAGGACACCGCATCACTGTTGCCAACGTTTTTGTAAAATATGCAAACAGTGGTGTCGGCTAGAGCACCGCTGCCACATTCAACCTTTACCACTCCTCAAAAAACGCGATTGCGTACGGTTAGCTGTTTACGACGCAAGTTGAGCGAGTAACTGACAGCGAGGACAGGGAGTTTTTTTTACACAGCGTGAATTTGGCGGTTATCGATATTGCATGCACTTACTGTTTTGGTAAACCTACATGTATTCGTTGTGGTGACAAACACAAAGTGTTTATGAACGGTGAAAGCACTCTAGACGATTTTTGTCATTGGTTGTTTGAGTCACATGCCAGGGATTCGAACCTCTCTCTCATTTCACATAATAACTCTGGATACGATTCTCTCTTCCTAATTAGATGGGCATTAGATAATGGAGTCAAACCTACCGACGTCATATATGCGGGAGGTAAAATAATAACCGCAAAAATAGAAGGCATAAAGTTGGTGGACTCTTTCAAGTTTATGTCAATGGCCTTATCCAAGCTACCCGCTAGTTTAGGGCTACATGAAAATCTCATTAGTAAGGGGTATTATCCTCACCTGTTTAACCGACCAGAAAATTATGAGTACAGAGGTGTAGTACCTAATCTCGAAATGTACGATCCGGATAGCTTGAGTGTCGATGCGCGCCTCAAACTGATAGCTTGGCACGCCGAACAACGTGCCAAAAATGTAACTTTTGACTTTAAACAAGAACTGGTTAAGTATTGTTGCAACGATGTCAGCGTGCTTATGGCCTGCATTCTGAAATTCAGGCAGCTCATACAAGCCGTGTGTCCCAGGTTAGAACCATTCCACGACTGTTTGTCTATCAGTAACCTGGCCATGACTATATTTAGAGCTATCTATTTAAAACCAAATACCATAGCAGCCATTCCATCGGACGGCTATTTTCCCGACCGTAAATATTCGAGAGAGGGTTTAGTCTGGCTAGATTACGAGGCAGCAAAAAGAGGTATTTTTATTCAACATGCGGCTAACCTAGGTGAAAAAAAATTCATTGGCAATAAATACAGCGTTGACGGCTATTGTTTAAGCACTCACACTGTATTCGAATTTATGGCTTGCCACGTGCACGGGTGCTTATGTATTTCAAACAGGCAACAAAGACTACCTTTTAGTCAGTTAACGGCTCAAGACGCTCACGACAAAGCGATAATTAGACGCAGGGCGCTAGAGGAAATAGTCGGCGTTAAATATGTGCAAATATGGTCTTGCCAATTCCACGAACAAATAAAACGCGACGAAAAATTGCGAGCGTTTGAAAAAGCCTACAAAAAAGCGCCTCCTGTGTTGAGACCCCGGTCCGCCTATCTAGGGGGTCGAGTGGAGACATATAGACATTTGCACGTGGCCGAAAAAGACGAAAAAATCTACGCCGGTGATATAAATTCTTTATATCCCTCTGTCATGCTTCAGGAACGATTTCCAGTAGGCCACCCTACAATAATAACAGAATTTGAAGGCAGTACCGATATTTCGGGATATTTTGGTTTAATACAAGCCCGAGTACTACCACCTCGTGGGCTTTACATTCCTACTTTACCTTATAAGTACGAAAATAAATTGTTTTTCCCGTTGTGCTGCGCATGCATCGGCCAACAGCCAGCGGACGGCAGGTGTAAACACTCGGACGAGCAACGCGCGTTTCAAGCCACATTTGTATCACCGGAATTACAACAAGCTGTCAAAGACGGCTACGTAATATTGAAACTGTATGGCGTGTATCATTTCCCTCAAACTGTAAAATACGACCCTGGGAGGGGGGAGGGTGGGGGCTTGTTTACGGAATACGTGAAAACGTTCTATGCCATGAAATTAGAGTGCTCGGGCTTCCCGGAGGGTTGTATAACCGACTCTCAAAAACAGGCCTATGTGCAGCATGTACGTGATACTCAACATATCGAGCTAAACCTAGCCAATATTAAGGTTAATCCTGGCGGCCGCAGTACCGCAAAATTATTCCTTAATTCTATTTCAGGAAAAATAAGTCAGCGGGAAGATTTGTTGTCAACAAAGTTTATCAACAATGCGGCGGAATATTTCGCGTTTGTCACGGACGACAAAAATGTAATATCCAATATTGACTTTGAAAACGACGGCGAGATAGCGATCATTCGTTACAGGAACGATTTGAACTTGTCGGAAGGTAACGCGAACGTATCTGTAGTGATAAGTGCTCTAATCACATCTTATGGTCGACTACGATTGTTGCAATTGTTACGTGATCACGCCCCAGGTAATATTTTTTATTCTGACACAGATAGTACATTCTATAAAACAACCGGCCATCATGCGCCTCCCAACAATGACCCGAGGTTAGGTAGTCTCAATAACGATCTATTAGTGTACGGTAATAATGCTGAGATAACTCACTTTGTTAGCAACGGCGCTAAAAATTACTGCTTCGTAGTAAAAAGCGACAAAGGTACTAAACAAATTGTCAAAGTACGAGGCATAACCTTAAACTTCAGAAATAGCCAGATTTTAGACTTTGAGTCATTAGCTGGAATGGTAAAAAATATCAACGCAAACGAAACTGTCACAATTACTGAACCGCGAAAAATAATCCGTAAAAACCATCATTTACTGACCACGACCCAAAGCAAACTTTACAGAGTGGTAGCCAATAAACGGTGGATGGATAAAGCCACATATGTGACGTATCCATGGGGCTATTGATAATAGGTTTGTTGAGGTCTTAGTTGTTGTTGTTGTTGGGCCCTGTCCTGTATGTAGCCCCAAATCAATCCTAGAAGCCCAGCCGCTAAGGCCGATACAAACCCGGACACCGCGAAAAGCTGCATCTTGTTTTTGTCGGTGTGATTGGAAGGCTAGTTGGTTAGTGTATGAGCATGCCCTCGCCAGAATCCTTTTCTCCCCCCCTCCCCCCCCATTCATATTTTTAACGATCGCTCTTCCAACCAGCGTCGCGCGCTCCACATACCTCTGGCCACTTCGTCTCCCAGCTCGTTCTTCCCCTTTCTTTCGTTGCAGATTTTGAAAAAAAATTAAAGGTACATGGCTGAAGTAACTTCCACTTCGGATATCTTCCGGGATAAGCATCCTACTTCCAGTTGGACCGAAACCCGAATACGTTTATTGAACCACGAGGTGTTGCATTTGAAGAATATGGCAACAAAGCAGCAAATCCAAAGACTAAACCACGCATTGGACGCCGAAGTCGAATTTTTTGGCCCCCCCCCACGACTTTATCAGGCCGGGCGTGGCTAGACAATATTGCTGCTATACGGACGCCGAAGAACGAGGGGAAAGTAGTCGCGTCAAAGCGTTGACGCCTCTCTTAGAAAATGTCAGGGACCACGTGTCTCGAATATGTGAT
>JAHWFP010098515.1:0-11686 GCA_023313725.1 Lithobius niger | reverse complement strand
TTGGTTTCGTTACAGATGTCTAGAAGTTGCAATTCGCATAGGATGCCGTATGGAAGTGCCACCCGGCAATTATCCAGATTGTTGTCCCAGAGAAGTTTGTGATAATTAAATCTCTTAAGAGCAATGTCAAACTTCGAGTCACATGTTGTTAAAAAAATTGTACCATGACTACTGACGTCATAGTTTGCAAATAAACAATCCTACATTATAAACCAAAGTCCCATACCAGAAATGAAGACAACGACGACGACCCCCAAAAAGGGTACAATGAAAACGTGCGAGTGTGTCATTTCTTTGGGTTTAAGTTGAAACTGGTATCTTGTTGCCTTGAAGCAAAGGCATCTCTTACATGACGTCATGTACGAAGGGCAGTTATTTTTCACACGGCACGGATTGCTCTAGCCAAAGCGATGTGCTGGGAGTGGGAAGGGGCTTGAACGGGGAATGCCCGTTTGTGGGGCAGTGCTTTTGTTAGCTCGACTATTTGATTGAGAAGGCGGAGTACACAAAAATTATCTTTCTAACCAAACACCGTGGTAATCTCAGCGGCAAGTCTTAAATGACGTCATGTACAGTTATTTTTCACACGGTACGCATTGCTTCAGCCACAGCAAAAGACTGAGAATCGTGGGGAATGAGCTGTTACCATTAAGCATACGATTACGCAATAAACTGAACCTAAAAGAGAATCTCTGGGGGTTATTTGGAATACCAATTTGCCCAAAACCTAGCAAAAGAGGGAGGGGCAGTATTAATTCAAATAACCATCCAAATTCAACTACGTGCAGCAAAAGGAGGAACCAAGGGAAACGGAGAGGGAGAGGACGGAATAAAAGGCGGAGGGGAGGGAGAGGATTAGCGGAAAGGGGGAGTATTACACTAAGAAAAATTGACTGTTGCAGTGAACGATTAGGCATCAGCGAGCAAATACTGGGAAACAACCACGGGACAAACAAATCCCCGGGATAAGCCGGGTACGACTGCTAGTATTTTATGAAAGCAACACAGCTGCATGAAATGCAAAACTGCACCACTGAGGAATTTTGGTAATTTACAGTTCTGTATTGGCCGTGTAATAAAAAATGCGGAAAGCATACGTTATGGATTACGAAAATAAAAAGCCAAGAGCGCTACAAAACAATTCAACACAACGTATCGGAAAATAGAAACTCTCGCGCGAGCCCATTATTTGAATTCAGAATTCAAATATGTTCTTAGCATATGTAAACTCTAGACCCTATTTTGCACTTCTCGACGCAAAAACAATGATATTTGATCCGTTGAGTAATGATTTTAGCAATTAATATCGGGGTTGGGTTTTTGACGTGCCATGTCAAAATCTGTGCAAAAACAGCCGAAAAGTGTCGAAAATGTCAAAAAGGGTGCCACTGTCGTATGCGATCTACCGTCACATTTTGTTATAGAAGAAAATAATTACACCAAGAATTCAGCTTCTAATAATAAGAAATTTATTTTTGGTTTGCAATAACCTTATGACAACGTGTGTAATTTTTGTGTATTGAGGTTTTGGAGTTTTATTAAGGGGAATGAGGAGGGGTGGACCACAATGATTTAATTGAATGTATGATGTACGAAATTCTTATAAAGATAATCAAACATTCTGAAGCATCAAAAGACAAATGACTAACTTTTCGAGAAAATCGCGTTCTTAAATTTCTTTAAAGACACTTTAAGAACAAAGAAAACCTGCTACAACTATTCATGCACATGTTCTGTCCGAACAGAGACTACAACTAAGCTAACCACCGGTTTGTAAGGGTCTAATGCTTACTAGCCTCTTACTAAAAAAAAATTTACACTTAGACCCTGACTGTCAAAGCTTGTCCGTGTTCCTTCTAGGTTTTGACTTCTAGGCTCTTACTCTTAGCATTTAACGTTCCAATTTTGTTTATTATATGACTTTCTGGGTGCTAAACAAGTAGCACATTTGCTTACCAGGAGTGGAGCAAAAACCTATGGCTTACTCAGGAATTTGTGTGAGCAGTATGAAAGTGCTATCTTCGAGAAGGGAGGATACCACAGGATGGCGGCCCCCATGAAAACCGGATGTGCGGCCATCTTGGAAGAAGACCATCAATCCAGAAAGAAGGTCTTAAGGTAACATCCGGTCTGCCTTTTTTGGATGTACAAAATTTGAAGTCGGCCATCTTAGGGTGTATCAAATTGAAGGAAATCATTTTGGACCTGATGTTTTCTCCCTCCAACAGAGAACACATTGACAAAGAAGGTCGTTATAGTCCTGGTAAAAAGATTAGTTCAACATTTAATGAAGAAGGAAAAGTATATTTCCTATTTCCTACTAAAGGACCTAATGTGTTACGTAAAGAACGGGCCTAAAATTACTAAAGTACACTCTGGGATCAAATTTGGTGTGATACCTTGGTTAACCCCATACATCAACTTTAATGCTCAGAAACGCAAAAAAGCAAAGAGTGAATTTGAACGTAGTGTTACAAATTCTGTAATAACTGATATTTCGGGAAAATATTACAGAATGTAAGGCATTACGTTAGTGTGAAACTTACTATTAATGAGAAACAAGTCATACTCTGATCAGTAAACCAAGCGTAAAGTATATCTATGTAATCGGTGAAAATGTAATGCTGTTCATCACGCTCCAAACTTCGGTTTGACTGGTTGTACCTATAGTTTTACGAGAATGTAATCTAAGAAGTGAGCAGATTGGTAATGTACGATATTCATTACGATCACAAGTTGAAAAAACATGGAACTACTTGGTAGCAATACATAAATCCTTTTTCCACGAATTGAAGATCAATGATGCTTATGTCTATATGTAAAGATCCTTACGCATATTTATACTAGTTCCAAACCTTTTGCTGGCCACCAGCTCCACCACAACAAAATTACAATCAGTTACAGTATGATACAAAAATTACACCACAGATACAGTGCAAAAGACACCGGCCCTACACCAATCGTCCAGTCGCCGCACAGAATTACGCTACACAGCTTTCAAGCCATTCGTACTAAAGTTAGTATGTGGCGAAACCGATAGGAGAGCTGGCATCTCTCCCGGGAAGCTGCCCAACCAATGAGTTCGTACTGCACAAAACAACGGGCAACGCACAAGGAAGTGTTCAATCGTCTCATCCTCCGTCCCACAAAAACACACAGGGGAGACGTCTTCATCCCACTTGGCAAGCAAAAAGTTTAGTCCGATGTGCCCCAGGTACAGCCTGTAGACAAATACCGCCGACTTCGGAGGCAGCAAGCCCAACGCCGCCAGATAGGACAACGTGAGGTGGATGTTAAAATTCTGGGTTCCTGGTCCCCTCTTAAACCAGTTATCCTCCCACTTACTCTGGGAACCCTGTACCCCACTGACGGCAGGTCCCTATGACAGTACTGTACACTACCCCAACTGACTCACACTCCTCACTCTGATACCGCCTAGACAGGATATCTGCCACTTCATTGCCACCCACTCCCGTGTTACCTGGCACCCAAGCTATAGACACTCGCCTCCCACTCAATACCACCTGCAGAACGCTCATGCAGATATCCAGGACAATGGGGTGGAAAAGTCCTTTCTCCCGAGGCACCCATGCAAGCGCTTTATTGCCATCTGGGAATCTGTACGTATCGACACCCCCACACCCGGAAGCTCAATACAAGCATTCGTCGCCACGGAGAGCGCAATCAGTTCCGTAACCCTCGCCAATAGGACAAACGGAATATGGTAACTAAACTGCATTTCCAGGCTGGGGACCCAAGCCCCCCACTCCCCTTTCCATGGAAGCAGTCAGGGAAGAAGCATCACCGAAAACCTCCAAGTTCAAATCCTCCCCCATTCCACCAAGCACACCAATGTCAGCCTCCTGGAGCACACGAGCCATACCCAAGGCGCGACTCCGGGTAATTATGGTTGACGGGTGTCTTTTTTTTTTGTCTTTTTATACTGCTTCACTTGCATTAAATAGATAGAATTGATGCTTACTTATTTCTCTTCTTTTTCTGTTTTATTTTAATTTTCATGCCAAGAGGTATTTAATGTATGTATGTGTGAACGTGTCGCGAGATGGTTAGACACCCACCAATATCCGAAGTTTCATTAGTGCAACTCATAACAGGCTTCATCGTTCTCTTGGCTTTGATTTTAGAGATTGTTTAGTCTATTACTGAGTTTGGGGTCGCCTTGGTATCATGGAACATCATTGTCATGAAGGTACCAATAATAAGAATTTTGCTTTAAACTGTAATTGTGATGAACGCATTCCTTCAAAATGCAGAACGACGAGCTATATCATTTGGCTACTTACAAATTGTGCACTTACTGAATTTGCTAGATTTGAAAAATATATCCATTTACAGCGTGATAAGTTCGAAACTTTGTTAGTTCGCACGTGTTCCTTACCTAACATGTAGTGATTTTCGTTTGAAAACTTAAATAATAAAAAAAAAAAAAAACGTTTGACGTCGAAGCGTTACTTTGTGTTGTTCTATTCTTTGACCTTTAAGTTTTCTTCTTATGCTAATGTGTGTGACGTAGTATAAATGATCCAATTACAATCTCCTCGTGAAAGGACAGCTTGGTCTGGAAAGCTGCAATTATATCGCTATTATGTTGGTTCAAATTATTGCCCTTGCATTCTTTAGTTCCGTCATCGTTCGTTAAGAGATTTATGGTCATAACACTGGCTCCTATCTGCCTGTTACCACGGTGTAATGGAGGGCTCTATACCTTTAAAACTATGTACCGTACTACGATTTAGTGGTGAACCGAAACTAGTACCCCGAACACAGCCAACTATGGTGACAGAAACGGTGTTTGAGGACTCTGAAACCGTACAGCATGTGTGCGACCATTTCTACCATGGTTATTCACATCCACGCTTTCTGGAGTAGCATCCCCAACACGTGCTTCTTGTAATAATAACGATCGTAAAACCGTGTCGTTAATTTGCGTAGATACACTCTTTTATGGTTTTAATCCTTAACGCTTTGTGTTGAAGAGCAGGTGCTTTCAACTATTCAGTATATAGACGTTATATTGTAATACTAATTTCACATTCAAATTTGCACCGTTGACTCGCTAGGAGCTATTCGTCTGCTGCTGTAAAATCACGTTCTCTGCCTACTACTTTTACGTTGCGTTACAGGGTATGTATTGTCTGTATGTAAGGTAGTAAGTGTGAGTTTATCTTAAATGAACGGGTAAAATAATAAATTAAATAAGGTCTACATGCCTTCGTCCCCTCCTTCCATAGGAGTGAAACCAAGCTGTAACTACCAACCGTTCAGTTCCTTTTTAATAATAGGAAGTTTATTACGACGGCTCGAACATGGATCATAACTGCATTTGGCGTATAGGCCTCTACGTCACTTGTAGCAGGAATATCCAGTTGAGGTTTAAACTAGCCTTGGATTAGCTTAATCCTGGATCTAAATATATCTAATGAAAGCTTGGGTGACTGCTAACGGCCAACCAAAAACATGGTGGGGGGGGGGGGGCTGTCCTAGTTTCATTAAAGATAGGAATTTTGTATTTGTTCGTTCGTTTGCCAAATTGTGATTCTTAGCAAAAGGCGCTTCATATCTGTGTATGGTTTTCCTGAATTAATTAAATATTCTTTAGATTTGAGCTGATGAACATTGTTTTAATCAATTGTTTATTACTTTATTCTCTTTAAAGACAAGCTAAGGGCTTCGGGCAGATGACCAGGAGTGGTCAACGCTCGTTAGACCCTTTGGAACCCTTTGAAAGACATCACTGATTGTTTTGTCCGTCTTTCTTGAATGCGACAGGAAATTTTGCTTCTAGGAATAACCCCCCCCTCCCTTTTGCTCCCATTCTCTACCTTTCCTCTCCCCCCTCCCCCCCCCAAAAAAAAAGCGTAAACATATGCTTAATGGGGTAACAGAGGCATTGTCCTCGGCCCCCACCCAACCCTAGCCGCACATTCTCTTTATTTTCTAAATAACAGGGCTAACAGAGACGCACCGCCCCCGCACACGGATATTTTCTGTTCAGCTCCCCCCCCCTCCCACTCCCAGTTTATCACGTTAGCTTGAGCGAGCTTGCCGCTGGGAGACCACCCAGAGTAAATTGTTTGTCGAGGCAGCAATGTGTCAATTTCAAATTTTCAAGACAATGACGAGCTAGTTCCATCTTCTTCTGGCCATAGAATTGAAGGGTTTGCACGTTTTCATTGTAGGGTTGGTCGTTGTCGTCGTTTTGCTTTGGGGGTCGTTGTGTTTTTGCTATGAGACTTTGTCGTACGATGTAGTTAATGCGAGTTCGGAGGTGAATGGACAAATTGTTTCGCAAGGAAGAATTCTTCTTTATCATCATTGTCATGGATTGTACGACTGCAAGCGTGTACCCAATCGATTAATCCAGATAGTGTTGGTACCATGACAACGAGACATTCGTCACCGCCTTCAAATTCCAACCAAGAGCATGGGAAGAAAGACCCTTGCTGAATTGTGCCCCAATCATGGAAGTAATACGATACATTCTTTCCCGTGCAATCAAAAAGGTGAAATTCATTTGGAAGATAGATAGAAAGATGCACTGGGTGATAAAAGTCGGGGAAATCGGATGAACTTTTCAGAGAGGCAGTTATTTTCAAAGGTTGCTATTGGGTATAAAATCACAATTGATAAAGCCTTCATTTAGTTTCTTTATCGCTTATTTTTAGGACGACCATCTTCAAGTCTGCAGCCATGAAAGCAAGTTTGTTGCTCGTTACGCTCGCTGTTGCCGCTTTGTGGGTGTCGACTGAGGCATCGCAACGGTTTGGTAAGTAGTTCAGAATGAATGACAAGTTCTTTACGAATGGCACGCAGTTTAAACTTAGGCAAGTCTTAACAGACGAACGAGGGAGTAATCCTGCATTACATCATCAGTTTTAATTTTTTAATTTTTAGACACGTCATTACTTTATATCTTTTATAAAAAATTAGGCCAAAAAAATACCTACACAATAAAAATAAAACAACTACCAAAAGATAAGACAGGGCGGCTGCAGCGACTGCTTATATATAGTGGCAACCGGTCTTCTGTAAACTTCAGCGACTTTTTCAAGGAAAATGTTGAGGCGCACGCCTCCATAACGCACTGCAACAGCGTTCTCTAGCATATAATCTAAAAGTAAAAACCATCTCAGCGGCCAGGTCGCGGCCAAGTCGCTGTAGCCAATGAGAATGCTTACCGTTTATGTAAAACCACGCACTAATCCTTTTTATTGGCTGCAGCAACCTGGCCTCGCGGCCAAGTCGCTCAGTGCGCGGGCGGCCTTAGGCATAATTGTAAGTTTTTAGGCCTAGTGTTTATAGGCTGTTTTAATTTCGTAAATAGCAGCTAACGGAAAAATTGGTTCGAGAGTATAGGCCCATTCATTTATGCAACACGACGTCGAGAGTTTCATTAATGAAGGTAATGTGTGTCGGTAACGAAATAATTTTGTATTTTACGGTTGCGTGTTTTTATGCAGTGGTTAAATGCGACGATTAAATGTTCTTATTTCGTTGAGTTACGTCCAGAAAGCCCATTAATTATAAGGAAGCAACGATGTATTAACAAGGTCGTAGGTTCAATTCCCCGCTCAGGCAGTTTGACATATAAGTCCAAAAGGTAACGTAAATAGGTTTGCATCCGTATTTATGTAACAAGTTAGGCTACTCGTTACGTGCAGACGTCGTACCTTCTGTAAAGGGCGTCTCACAGTGGCTACTACAATATGTCAGCAATATGTGCGACGACCCTATTGGGAGATATGTTGTTTGTATGTTAGTAGCTTAACTCAGTAGTCCGTTTTTAATACTTTAATGGTTCTTGTTATATTTGTTTGTTTGTTTTATTGCGCAGATTTTCACGTACTTTTGATAAATGCAATGCATTAAAAATGTGTCTAAAAATTAAAGACTGTGGATACTCACTCATTCATTCGATGAGAACTTTAATGCAAAAGCTTGCTTCTATGTTGGCTTTCCTGTATGACACCGTTTGGCAACATTAGATCAAACCTGTCTAATAAGAAGGTTCATAGAAGGAAAATTAACGAACTCTTGTAACTGATTCAGTGTAATCTAGAGCCAGGTGTCTCACGTGATTACCTTGATTAACATCAAGGTGGTTAGTTTAATCAAGATCAAGGTGGTTAGTTTAATCAAGATCAAGGCGGTTGGTTTAATCAAGATCAAAGTGGTTAGTTTAATCAAGAACAAAGTGGTTAGTTTAATCAAGATCAAAGTGGTTAGTTTAATCAAGATCAAGGTGGTTAGTTTAATCAAGATCAAGGTGGTTAGATTAATCAAGATCAAGGTGGTTAGTTTAATCAAGATCAAGGTTAGTTTAATTGCCAACCAGCATCAGAACAGCCTTGATCTACATATCAACTGATTTCTCCCGGCTGTCTTGGCAGCAAAACCAGTCCGGTGCATATTCCATAAAACTTGATATTTTTTATAGTACAAAAATTCGTCGAGTTAGGTGCTGTCCCTCATGTCCTGGGACCGATCCCCGTTACACTGCCCACCAATCCTCCTTCCTGCGAAACTTTTTTATATGCTTCCGTATATGCTGTGTCTCTTTATTTGTTAATTTCAATATCCTTTAAAATATGTTGTTGTACCTATTCAGTATTCTTTCATTTTTAGTTTGCGGGTCATACGAAGTTGGTGATGTATGGTACGATGACAATAGTTGTATGAGGCATTCTTGCTCTATCAAGCATGGACATACCATCGAACGGTAGGTGAAACAAAAGTGATTGAAGGAATCCCAAAATCCTAAGGCTATTTTCATATCTGTGCCAAAAGTGCTGAAGGACTGACGGGAGAGGCAAGCCAGCCAGTCCGTAGTAGACAATTTTAATGTATGATTTTTGGTGTGTGTTATAAAAAGCGCACGTTACTTGAGTGCCAATAACGAGGCTCGATAAAGATTACACAACTGTGCATGCCAAATGCTGGCCGTGACCGCTTATTTTTTGTCGTGCCAGCATGCCTGAGCTGAAGCGCTACAACCTTTGGTCTTAAAAGAAATCCGAAAGGCGCCGTGTATAGGTTTTGTAGCTGTATTTATTTAATAACAAGGTTTCAGATTTAGGAGCGTTTGGATTTGGAATTAGCGGAACTGGGTAATTAGAATCGGGCTGTTATTAACATCAATTGCGCCTACGAATATGGCCTGTTTTACATATAGGTGAGGTGCACCTTGCTTCCACATTGAGTTCAAGTGAAAACAAACATGGCGGCGAGTGCAGACGTACTGTTGGAGATGCAAGCAAGTAAATGGCTCCCTTCCAACTTGTCAGTTGAAATCGTAGTGTTGATGTGTAGAACGATAACCGGTAGACTAGGTTTCGTTTTGCAGATTCTTTTCGGAGTGACAGTAATTGAAGACAAGAGAGCACCTTGCCGGCAACAAAAATAAGAGATGTTTCAGACATAAACACTCGATGATAACATCAAGTCAATTTCTTTCAGGCCAGAGGATACAAGGGGCACCAAATAGGAGATGCGAACATCCTATTGCTGTACTTTTTAATAGTAGGGTAAAACATGCCATACAGTAAAACATGCTAGTAGTGTAATTCCTAATTCGTACGCTAAAATAGTCTAGATATTAACTACCTTCGCTTCAACAGCCAGATTTGTGAACAGCTAAGAATGACCAGTGAGCACCAATTATGAGGAAAAAAATACGAATAATCACAATTAATATCTTTTTCCATATTGGTTGTTTGTAGTGTTTGCCTTTACACATTCTACCTCTTGGTCACTAAGTAAAAAAAACTTGATGGCGTGCTCTCATAGTTTTTGGGGAGGGATGGGTACTAAGAATTTTGAGACACCTTATTTACTTTAAGGGTCGACGCGTGTAGCCTGAAAAGTATTCGATATTCGTCTAAAGTTTTGTATGAACTGTATAATAGCTGACACACAATGAACCGCAGAATTGTCCAATGGAAATTAAATTTGAGTGACTTTGATCGATTACGAGCACATGAGCTGAAATCAAACGATTTTCGTCAAGGTGTGTCATACGAAGGAACTATTGTACGGGAACCTTCTTCGATGCCCCCTCGTAATATCACACCAAATGTACCCACATTGCCTAACAAAATAAGTAACGTTATAGGTCCATTTCCAACGCGACATCGGTTGGTAACGAACACCCCCACAAATGCTATCTTTGCAGGAAAGTTTGTTGAACACGTTTAAAGGTGGATTCCCACCGCCATCTTCGTTTTGATTTCGGGATCGAAATCTGTTGCTATCGCTGTACACAACAGCGCAACAGCGCACTTAACAGCGCATGCGCGAGAGCGCCAAGAATTTTCCTATTTCCTTTCCGATCCGAAAGCTGACTCCAACCTTGTTATCTTTTTCCGAAATTGGCTGAAACGAAAGCATATCGGCTAGCCAATCACAGCACGCAGTTTCTCCCACGTGACATGCTACTGCAGTCGATCGCCAGCCCAACAAAGATGGATGCCTTGTTAAGTGACTGATATTTTAGTTGAAAAACGAGAGAAGGTAACTTGCTTATCAGCTTAGGAAAACCGATTGTTTGATTAACAGAAAAATGGCTCGTGGCCTTGATAGGCCGGCAGATAGTAGTCTGTTAGCTACCGCCAGAAATTCGACCCACATCGCCGTTGTATACGTAGGCACCCGGCGACGGAGGCTTCGTGCTAACCAATTTGAATTTGACCACCCCCAAAAGTAGCCTCATTCAGGGGGCTTTGGCTAAGCACAATGAGAGAGTATACGACAAAACCGGAATTTCAGGTAATGTAGCTTGAGCCACTCAACACTATGGCACGAAACGTTTGGAGGTTGAGGCCTATAAATCCAAAAATACTAATTATTAAATTACATACGGGCATTTGCATGAATGTAGACTGTGAAGTGGTCAACTGAGAAATGCTCCGCGACTCCGCCATGTTTATTTTCACGTGCTCACCGATTACTAAACCCCATTCTGGTTTGCTACACGAGTGACAGGCTTGGATTTTCAATCGCTTTGTATGATTGGATGCCGCTAACGCTTGCTTTCGGCAAACAAAGGAACAGTTTTGTTTGTTTTTGGTAAATGTAAAAAACTTCCTTTCCGATTCTGATTCCGAAATCTAAATGGAAAAGGCGGTGGGAATCCGCCATAAAGGAGAGGTTTTACCGATTCATTCGACCGGAGGTATGCGTCGCCACAGCTTTGCTATAACGGACACCAAATTGCAAAATGTACCAAATGGTTGGTTGCACTGTTGTAGTCTGGGTGGAACCCAAACGATTGGTCAGACTGGAATGAAATTTGATACATGGCCTGAAACCCTCAAAAATGTTGCTGAGCTAGAGTTTACTGTAAATCGATTATGGAAGATATTAATTACAGTGTTTGGAATTGATTTCTAACACTCGCCATTGTAAATTTTGAATCCTGGAATCATGAATAGTACAATTGTTATGCCACAAAATCAAGCACATCGAGCTAAAAGTATGAAATTTGGTACAGAAGTCATTCTTAGTAGTACAAATCGAACTAGACATGGAACACCCATGGAATACCCTCCAAGGGCCCACAGCATCCCTTCCCAAGTCGCTACCCAAGACTTGACCAACAAATTCTTGGAAATCTAACTAAAAGCATGAAATTTGGTATACAAGTCATTCTTTGCAGTACAAATCGAAC
>JAHWFP010098513.1:0-21540 GCA_023313725.1 Lithobius niger | reverse complement strand
GTTGCGGCTACTAATACCTCTAATAATGCTTTGCCTTCTGCTGCTTCGAAGGCAAAAGCATTAGCAGAGGTATTAGTAGCCGCAACTACCACCAGAGCTCCGCGTAGGATGGGAAGAAGTGAGACGGTACATCTAGTTAACTTTCTAATCTATGGTGCTAATGAATTAGTTCAGCTGCATACCTCTAGGCAGTGTGTTAATACTAAACGTTCTACATTGTGGGCAGTAAATGTGTACTCGGCTTGAACCCAGGAACATAATGCTCGTTCGGGTGGAAATGATGAACAAGTACCAACTGATGTTTCCTTGATATTGACTGATCCGACTTTTTTGAATTATTGGCTGTGCTATTTTGTAGCAAGTAAATTATAGGTAGCCCCACTACATGTTCTACAAACGTGCAAATAAACCATAAGTTTGTCGATTTACCCAAGTGAGTGCTTGTGAATTAATTCAACTATTAAATATCAGCGGTGTTCTAATACTAAACGCTCTACGTCGTGCCATTACAGGTTCTACAAAAGTCGCACGAAATCAACTTATCAGCCAAAACATTGTTAACGATAATTAGTTATCGTGTGACGTTTAAACAATGCTTTTGGTGATAAGTTGAGTTCGTGCGACTTTTAAACAATGCTTTTAAACAATGCTCTCTTATCAGAATAAGAGAGAATCGTGCTAGTTTTGGAGAAAAAGCATTGTTGCTACCGGTCTGATACGGAATATATCGTGCGCCTTTTAAACAATGAAAACGAAGAAAGTATGGTCGTAAAAATTAACAAGGTTCACATTAATTTAAAGTAGGCCAGTGCAGTTCGAACTTTTTAACGGTGCCCATGTCGAAATTTATAGTCCGCATGAGTGTGTAATCAAACCATGTGTGTGTGATCTTTATGTTATACTTTTGTGTAGGCGTACTTATTTTTCTATAGGCCTGCATGTTTTCTCTTCAAAATTGCAATAATGCGCCTGCACGAGACGTGAGAGTGCTACAGCGCTCGCATTGGCACCTAAAATAATTTTTTTGAGTTTTTCTACAATACAATTCAAACCGCATTGGGCCACGTTAATTACTATGGACATTATTAATTTTTATAATCAGGGTATTCTTTTGTGGACGCCTTGCGTACTATATTTTTTTTTTATTAATTTCGCTGAACCCTCTGCTCCCCTCTTCCATTAATATAGTGCCCGAATAGTACCGGTTCGATTCCCCGTTAAGGATTAGTGACATTGGCAATTGCGAAAATATATTCGTGTGGTTGGCATTTATCGGCCATTTTTGTTCTGATAGCTCGCACTTTGCCCTGTTTGATGACATTTTCATTCTTCATTATATTTATTTATAATAAGTATTTCCTGTTGCAGGTGTCATGAAGTTGCTTCAGTATTTTGGGGCAGTTAGCCTGGCCTTTGCTGCTGTTGTACATTTGTGTGGTTCTGAAGTGACGAATTGTTTGACGCCGAATGAGTTCGACTATATTGTCGGTAAGAAAACAGAAAGTTATTTTACAATGCAGGTTTAAGCCCAGTGCACACATGCGTTTTTTTTTTAACGCGCGCTAACGCTGCGGTACCGCATTTGCGGTTTGGTTTACGTGACATCTGTTGGATACTGCACACATACGTGCGTCGACGTTGCGTTACCGCACGTCGCTCGTGCGTTCGTTTTGCACCGCACTTCCCTCCGTCATCGCAGCGGTAACGGTAAAAAAAACGCACCTACGTCTCTCAGTACCTTGTGTGACTTGAGCGGTGCACACATCCGTCGTTTATCGCAAAAGCGTTACCGAAAATGGCGTCCAATTTCGAAGAAATAGACACGGAATTGTTTATTGGGGGAGTTAGGAACTATCCAGAAATATGAAATGTTGCTGCAGAAATGATTGAAGACTCATTGGGAAGTAATTAAAGAACTTATCCGAATTTTTTAGTTAATCTGCAAAAGATGTATAATATATTCTCCTGGTACGTCTTAAATCAGTAAATGAATGTACCAAATATCGTCGCATTGGTTTGAATATATATGTTTTGTACACGAGGTAGGCGAAAAAGGCAATATCGTCTCATTGGTTTCAAAATATAACTTTTTGTACACGAGGTTAGCAAAATGGGTTGCGGCCGAATGCGTACTGGTGGTTCACGGTCATGTGTGCACTGATTGCTAGCGTCAGCACAGCGTCACCGCGCTTTAAAAAAACGCATGTGTGCATTGATTGGCTACGTCAACGCAGCGGCAACACATCGTCAATGCGCGTGAAAGAAACGCATGTGTGCATCGGGCCTTAGTTAATGCAAACGTTGTTACTGATCTTTAAACTGATGTTTGCTTAGCTTTTCTTTTCCTTCTGGCTGACAACTGCAGCAGTCGGGGCCGGATTATCCAGTCAGTAATGTGTGCAGTCGCACCAGGCATCCATTCCAGAGGGGGGGGGGGGGCCTCAACATTAATGGCGAGGTGCTCGCTAAAGACCACTTAAGAGGAATCCCCATTCTCTGTAGAGTCATTTGAACAGGGTCCTACTTACATTAACCCGGCCCTGCAACACTGTCCTATTTCCATAACACGGTATATTCTTAACAGTACGCCAAGGGGTCGTTCATACATTATATACGTCATGTTTTTTGGCCTATTTTGAAACACCCCCTATATACCCCTGTGTTCTATTGTCACAAAATTTAACCTCCCACCTGATAATTACGTCACACTTCTGCACCCCCCCCCCCCCACCGTAATATTTCAAAGTACTTAACACTTGCTTATATTTAAATTTATGGTATTTTTTCTCAAATGTCTTGAGTCCACGGGTTTAAATCTTGGGAGTTTTTATGGAATTGCATCTAAACTATTGTTTTCCTGAATAATACACCAAAAACTTAATGGTGACGTGAACGTCAAAACGTGATGCAAGATTGTGACGTCACATTTTGGAAACACCCCTACCACCCGCACCCCTGTGTTACAATTGTCACAATAAATCAAGCACCCACCCCTCCAGAGTGTGACGTAAATATGGACGGCCCCCAACTAGAAAAGTACTGCTGCTTTTGTGTTGTGAACAAACTCCTCCTGTCATGTACTGCTAATATTTTCGTACCAGCCTTAATGTTCAGCTAAACCACTTACTACCCGTCTCTCTACCCCAGTACCCGCCTGTTGACAACGATTTGTTTCAGTGATTTGTTTCAATGATTGTTCGACTAAGTGATTTGACAGTGATTTATGACCTTTCCTCTAAGTTATCTCACATTGTTTGCATGGGTGAATTGATTTTCCGAATCAACCATAATTGTAAGGTACCAGTGATTTTTTTTTCAGGCACCCTGCATTGATAATTAGGTCTTTCTTCTGGGCACTGCTTTCCCGTACAAAGTTGTCTTTTATGTACACCAGAAGTGCGTTTTCTTTTAAATATATCCTTTAGCACGTTAAGATCGCTGAAGAAAAATAGTGCTTCTGCTGCTGAACTATAGCTCGGTTCTGAATCTGTGTTGAATCCATGGTTTTTAACATTTCTTGCATGCTTTTGTTGTTTATGCATAAACTTAGTTTCAGTATTTCATGCATGTATTTGTTTTTGTTGACTGATGACCTTTTACAACGTATCATCCATAAATTTGTTGCTGCTTGAGCTTTTTATAAACTTTCATGTTATGTAGTGAGCGTGTGTTTTGCTGATGCATAAACGTGTTTTCAGCGTTTCATGCCTGAACGTTTGTTGGTTCACATATGAATTTGTGTTCGGTAATGCACGAACTTAGTTTTAATGTTTCACGCCTGGACAATTATACATGTGTTTGTGAATTCATGGACTTGTTTTCAACATATCATCATGAACTTGTGGTAGTTGACTCCTGAACTTGTTTTCAGCGTTTCATTCATGAACTTAAGTTTGTTGATTCGTGACTTTTTGCATGTTACCTGTATGGCTTTGTTGATGCATGAACATTTTGTTGATTTTCAAGGCCCTGAAGTTGTGCTGCTGCACGACCTCATGTTTAACATTTCATGTAACAAAACTTTGCAGGACATTAGCAGGATCACGTTTTTCCGAATCTCCTGCAATAACTTCAATGGAACCTCCACTTTTATACACTACAATTTTGGAATTTCTTACTTCGACCCTAAAACTCTATTCAACTTTGCTTACTTCTTAAGACCAAATATATAATATATAAAGCGCACCTTGTCGAAATGCTGAAAGCAGATACAAAATCCTATATTTTACTTAAATGTTTACGGTACGGTAGTTTCTAGGATATGACTCGGTTATGACTTGCATATTGTGCTAGTTGATCCAAACGGAAGTGCTGGATGTGTAGAAATCTGATTGCAACGTGTAAAGTTCCCACCATTCATTACAGCAAGCTAATGCATTATTCGAAATATCAAATTCTTTTAGTTGGAACAGGCTCATCAGGGTCAGTTGTAGCAGCTCGACTTTCTGAAGATCCTGAAACAACCGTTTTGACGTTGGAAGCAGGTGGCGAGCCCCTTGACATCTCCAACATTCCATTGCTTGCTTTCAGAGGACTTCAAACATCTATGGACTGGAATTACACTACTGTTGCACAAGAAAATTGCTGTTATAATTTCATTGAACAGGTATGGTGTACCGTTTGTTGGGTATTGACATATAGCGTCAGGTGAAATTGTCAGTCAGCTGATCTACAAGGCTTGTTTTCTGGAAAAAAAAGCCTGTAGTCCGGTGATCAAACCCCAAATTTTGAGTGAAGCGCGCTTTCGAGTCCGCATAAAATATATACACTGACATGACCTCTGGACACTACTAAACAACATTAGGAAAGGTGTCGCCCTGACACGTTTGAGCATTTCACAAATTATGCAAATTATCTGCCGCCATTACAGAAACTTATAATTTTGCTCACATTTACCTTAGTTCTTGACTTATCGTAGAGGTTTTGGTGTGTACACCAACATTTTCATGGTCAAGGAATGCACTAAACAGTTTACAATTGCTGTTGGATAAATATTTAGGCAGGTACATGAATTTATTGAATTTATTTTCATAAGCTTTGGTTGGCGTAGGCTGAAAAATGGAGCACGAATGTTAGTTAAAGCCATTAAAATCAAGTAAACCACTAATAAATGTCACATCAGATCGTATCCTAACCATTATAAGAGCCAGCAAAGCCAGAAAATATGGCAAGGCCGATGTAAATAGCAATGACAGAAGCCATATGATTTGTCAATCAGTTCCGACAGGATGTTACAGTTTTTACGAATTACCAGCAACTGTACAAGGTAACTGTGCACAATGCACATCACCTGGGTGTATCCCGCCCAGTTTCCAAACTCTTTCCCAAGACTTGGTAGAATGCATACCTTGATGAGTTTCATAGGCTGTGTTGCACATTTGATGGCAGACAGTGGACTCGAAGAGATTATGAAATCAGCCTTTGCAAGTGTTCCAAAAATGTGTACTGGCAAGATGTTCACACAAAATTTCTGAGGGCTTCGAATTGTTGTAGAGGAGTTTGAGATCTATATTTATAAAAATATGCATGCAATGAAGGAGCTAATGGTTGTTCTCAAAAACAAGACATCCAGCTGGTCAACATCTAAACTTTGGCATGAAAATCTTGATAAAATTGAAAATTTTGATAATGATGGTGTTTGTTTGAGCTGAACGTGAAGGCGAATGGTCGCTATACCTATAGGGAGTGCAAGAGATGCTCCCGTATTTCTTTGCTGCTGAGCAACATAATTACGCCAGGTATGGGGTGGGGTGTATTACCTCCGATCAATGGAAAACTACATGGTAATGTACTTGAGAAATTCATGAAAGGTGAGCACGTTATGCGTCACAAGAAGGGCTATGGAACAGTATCTGATCAGACACGTACATTGAAACGACGTACGTTTATGAGATTTCGTTAAAATTAAACCAGAGACTGAAGAAGAGGCCTACAGCATGCATATTTATAGCCATATTGTGCAAGATCTGAGTGAGATGACTGAGACAGCAGCATGGACGAAATGACTACCCATAGAGAGGAAACGTTGTCAAGGATTTGGACAGATGCGCAAGACCGAATAAAAATCAGGAATAAGCTGGAAGCATGTATCAATCCATTTGAAACATATGATCGTGCCCAGTCCATTATGAACATAATAACTGGTAGGATTCCATCAGACAAGGTGAACATTCACACAATGCAGTGGCAATAGTTATAAACAACTCACGAAATACACTTCTACCTGGCCAGCAGGGTTCTACTCTACAAAACTAAAGGAATTGGTAACAATGGCTATTAACAGGAAATCAATACTTGTAGGAACTACTGCCATACCATATGTGATGCCACAATGATCTACTCCCGTGTGCTTGGACAACACGCAACAACCACCAAGAGACATCAACTTTCAACAGGCTCTAAAATGTGACCTTGCTCCTCTTCCAACTGCCATCTTTGACGACGACGGGGAAATAAGAATTCCCAAAACAAAATCAGTATTGATGAAGTTGCTGAAAGTTGAGACATCTGCACGAATAGCTCCTGAACCAGAAGCTGTAGTGAGATGAAAGTGCTATTCTGTGGGGAGTACACTGGCCAACCGCAGGAACTGTCCAAGACTATGTCAATAACATTTGCGACTGCATTTTGCTAAGGTAAGATATTCTAATATATATATTTGGTATTCGACAGATGCTATGATTACAGTATTAAGCTTAAGACTTGCCAGAGCTGGTCAGTTCGCTAGCAGAAAGCATTAGCCCACAACTGGTCATTACCGGGAAGGATCACACTTCAGTCGAGATGCTTGTAGGGTTGCAAAGAGACCAGATTGATTTACGGACAACACATGAAGAGGCAGATGTAAACATACTTCAACAAGTTGTGAAGTACAGCCAGTGAGGGTTCCATGAGCATCGTAGTTAGGTTTGATGATGCCAATGTTCTTGTACTGCTCATGTACTTCTTCCGCACACTTCAGGGCCGTAGCTAGCCCCCTTGGTGCCCAAGGCGAACCAACTTAGTGGCACCCCCCCCCCTCACCGCCCACCTGCCTGCCTATTTCAAGAAAATAAAAATAAACTTTAATGAATGTTCCACTGAGGCTTCGAAATACTAAAAAGACCTGTACTAGAGAATTGAATGGTTGGAGACAACCAACATTAACAAATAAAAACTAGAGTGTTTTTTATCGAACAAACGTGATTTCATGATAATATTTTGGCTTCACAATTGATCAAAAGAAGTCAATTAAGGTGATAAAGGGTTGAGAGTAAATTATTTCGCTATAACAAACTGAAAATAAATTTTCAAAATAACTATTTCAACCGTAATCAAAAGACTTTTATTTTTCAATTTTTGCTTTTTTCGGGTGCACGCCTCCACTAAAGAAGCAAGACGCAAATACAGTGAAATATCTCTGAACTTTTTTTTTATTTCAGTTTTCGGTTATCGGATCATTAAAGAAAAAACTGTTAAAAAATATATTTGTGCACCATCCACTTACACGGTTTCATGGTTGGCAGGAGTTCGGTGAGGCGCCCCAGGAGGTGGCCGCCTTGCTCGCCTTACCCTTCCTACGGCCCTGACACACTTGGATTGTCATGCATACTGACTTTGGAGAGCAGTGCGTCTGAGAGTACACTCACTGACATTGGTGCGAGTGTACAAAAACACAAGACAATATTATTATTCTCAACCTTCCAGGTGCACATGCTTTGACAGGGTGTGACGCAGTGGCCCAGTGCTATGGCATTGGGAAGGCAGCAGCAATAAAGGCTCTTAATGGTGGCAAATGCCTTCAGCCACTAGGAAGGAGAGACGCTCTCATTGAAGATATAGTAAAGGACGCTCTCATTGAAGATATAGTAAAGGATGCTCTCATTGAAGATATAGCTACTGCTTTTACGGCTGCCTGCTATGGAAGTACTATGAGAGCAACTACGAGTATGTCTGATGCATGAGTAGATGTTTGGTTGGATAAAATGCCTAAACATAAGGCAATTGGAAGCTTTTCAACTGCATGAACGTACATAGAGCCCACATTCAAACTGCTATAAATGGCTGTCAGCTTGTGAAGCCGAACCACCAACCCTCAATCTCATGTCATATGGATGGAACTCCAAAGAGCTTTCAAAGTCGCTAGTTTCAGTCCTACTGCCAGCAAATACAGTACTGGCATCTCTACAGGTTCTAGACAGGATTCACTGTCGTTGTTCCTCTGACAGACCATGCGTAACAGCTCATTGCCATTGCAGTGCTCCATGTACTCTCATGCTTTGGCGAGACCAAAAATGTAAAAGTCGAACAGCAATAACAGCATTGAACGTAAATGTGGAAGAAGAGGAGTTAGAGGATGAGGGACATTAAGCTTTCAATAAGTTAATCACTACTGTTTGGACATTATCCTGTTGCATTTAACTTTCTATATGATTTTAGTTACATTTGTAAGAATGTCATTGTTCCCTGAAATAAGAATTAAATATTCTCAAGTATATAGCAAGCCAAAAGCATTTGCCTTAAGTGTGCAAAACTTTTTTTTAAATTAGGTTTTATGTATTTGCATATATGTACCTAAATATTTATCCAACAAGAATTGTAAACCGTTCGATGCATTCCTTGTCCATGAAAACATGGGTTTACATGCCTAGACTTTTGTAATAAGACAAGAACTAATGCAGATATGGCAAAATTTAACGTTTCTGTAATGGCGGCAGCTAATTTGCGTAATTATCAAAATGCTCAAAAATCTCAGGGTCACACCCTTCCTAATCATAGAAATGTAAAAAAGTTTTATGCGGACTAAAATTCATGGATCACTCTCTGACCACCAAACTACTGTAGATTGCGTTCGATGCAATTGTAAGGTAGTTTGTTCCACTTACAGCAACATGACGAGGGTAATGATTGCAATAGTGCCGGGGGGGGGGGGGGGAAGGAGGGGGGGTAAAATAATTTTACATCCTGTATTATAAACCAAAGTTTTGCAGCCAACGAGAACTGCATGGCATAGAGCAAGCTTTAACTGCTGAATTTAGCCTGACAGTCTTTTGTATTGAAAAGACCTCTTCAGAACATAAAAACGATTGTCTGCATTACAGTAAGTTACTTCAGAAAGCAATAAGCGTGTTTAATCCTAAGAATGTAACTTCATAATTTTCTAACGGCAGTTAACCAATGGAAAGCCAGTACACGGCAGCCTCCAGTCAATCACATCTCCTTAACACAGATAAAATGGGTACATGGTAAAACTGTCAGTTTTGTCCCTCCATGTTGTTTTATCGGTCGAATCGTCTAATTTCCTGGTCTCCGCCACATAACGCAAGTGTGACATAACTACATTTAGTAGGTCTAAACCATTTTATGAATAAATATGACGTACCTGATAGTCACATGAGGTGTGATCCGGCATCCCAGCAATGCACAATTCACATTTAGTTACTGCGGTGACAAAACGATCAGTCAGCATCAGCTTTCTGCCCAGCGTGTTAGGCGTAATCGCCGCTAATATTCGAAGCATGGCGGAAGAAGTAACCACAGTACATAAAATATTAAATGCAGTACGTATTTAAGCGTAAATAGTTGAAAATAAATTTATTATAATTGTCATACAACTTAGTGATGTTACGGATCAAATTCTATTTTATAATTTAAGAAACAATATTTTCATAAAAATAAAACATGTATTTACTTTGTTTGATGGGCCGTGACAGGTACTAAAGTTCATCCTACAACTATCGTCAGTTTTCACGGTGAGTTAGGCCACTTTCGGCAAGTGTGTGACGGATCGTTGAGGAAGCAAAACTACTTTGGAGATGATATATTCTCGTTTCAAATGCCACTCGAGCGTAGTTTAAGTACCGATAATTGTTCTCAACCCCTCGTTACATTCCAAAGCTGATAAAAATACGTCGTCCTAGCGCTCGGTTATTTTTTCAGCTTCAGAATGCAACTCGGGGTTGAGAACATTTATCGATGAAAAAAACTACACCCTGGTGACAATGGGGGAGATCAGTGCATCTGTTACCTCCCGGCCATATTCTACGACTGACCACGCAATATGAAAATCGAAATCGAATCCAGCCCTCTGCTACTTCATGCTTGCATATTAATTAAACCTAAAGTGAAAGTGAATCCTATAACTTATTTCGTTTATTTATAGGCATGTAATTTTTTGTGTGTTTTTTTGGGGTGGAGAGCGAATTTATTTTTACCAAACGTTGCGGTTGAATCAAACACCCATTGTAGCATCTGGGGACGGCCGTTTCATTTATCTTCGTTGGAATTTAAGAGTAAATGTTTAGTAATCGGCAAAGTTACTCCACCCGAGCGAAGGCGCTTATAGTTCTGCTAGTATTTTAATAATTCTGACAGTACACAAGTAACATGCTTATAAAATATTATATCAGTCCGTCGCATCCTAATTTTTCTTTAGAGACTTATAATAAATTACACATGCTTTTACTGAATTTGTGTGTGCCGTCAAAACAACAAACAAAGATTCAACATGTCATTAGCTGAAGCGTTGTAACGATTATTGACATAATAGCATTAAACGTTTTCAAATCAAAATTTAATAATAATTTTGTGCCACAGTAAATCATCACGGCATAAGCAATAATTGCATACAGAAAACCGAAGATCCAGAAGGCCATTGCGTTTTCTTAAGAAACAATTTGAGTTAGGGCATTATCCTAATGGAAGATGGGCTATTCTAACTCGTAAAAATTGATTATCATAATTTGTTTCTCGGTCACTCTTTATGTTCCCAATCAGAAAATCCACTTCATGCTTCTCACTCGGTATCCTTCCGTAGTAGTGAATAGAACTCGTGAGTTGGAAAATGTTTGATAATTAACCTTTACTTGCCATATTACTACTGATAATTACGCGAGTATCATGAAGTGATGATGATTTCTGTACATTAGATTTCTAAAATAGGTGCAGTTACTATCAAAGGTCAGAGACACTGAAGGTACACTGTTTGCTTTTTCTTCTGTATATATCAGAATAATTGTTCAGTAGCTTGACTAACAAAGTATCAGTATAACATACGGTAACCGTGTTGTAAAGTTTGTATAGAATTAACGGGTAAACCTGTTTATTCCTACCAAGAATTTATAGGGTTGGAGAGGAGAATTCGTGACTCAGACCCCTTCTGAAACGTCTTAGATTCGTTCCATCTAAATTTATAGAGGGCGTCATGAATTTTATGTGGGAATTTCTACTCAGTTTTCAGCATAAAATTAAACTAAACTAAACTAACTTGTTTTTAATTATTATTTAGTTTAGCTTAGTTATAATTTAGTTTACTTTAGATTTGGGATGAAAAATGGGCAAAAATTACCAGATGGAACGTGTGGTGCCCTCTGAAAACTCGGACGGAACTAATAGGAATGAATGTAACAGGTTTCAATAGGAACTTTTTAGAGTTGCAAATTCTCCTCCCCAACCGTATAAATTCTTGGTAAAACCTAATGCCACAGTTACGCACTGAACAAGGTAAATACGTAGCACAGCCATGTTTTCTGTCATGAAGCTTGTTTTAAAGTCTCATGTGTAGGTCAGTTGCAGAATTCAATCTCGAGTTTTTCGGGGTTACAGTCCAAGCCCTTGACGACTGGACTGTGCTTTCTTAATGTGGTCCTGTTCCAGGGTACTCTCACAAAGGTTGTGTTTCACGTTTACATTTAGCCTTATCCCTACCACATACGTCCTGGTGGTCAAGGGGTTAATACGGCATCTTTGTGTTGGGCTGAATGATAAAATGCTCAAACATGGTGTAAATGTTTCCTTCTGCTTCATAATTTGTTGTGAAAAGTTGCACGTCCTATTTTTTTCCCAGGCTGCAAAGTACTAGTAGTGGTAGATAAAGATACAGTATATTTTTTGCCCAGTCATGATTTACCTATTGCGTATGCCTATATTGTACTCGCCATAATTAGAATAGAATAGAATAGAAGGTGTTGGCCAGTAAACTTACAGCTTTTTTAAGGCCCAAGTGGCAGATGTTAAGTGGAAGTTACCACCATCATTTCAGTTGTTTTTTGCCGCATGAGGGAGGAAACCGGAGTACCCGTAGGAAACCCTTGTGCATCGGGCGGGGAAACAACCAGAGAAAAAAAACCCGTACATAGACACTTACCTTCACCAGGATCGAACCCGGGTCTGTAAGTAACCAGAGATGTATACAGCCAGGACCAAAAAGCCTATCGAATCTGATGTCCCAGTGCTCACCAGAAACGCCTATATCATAACTTAATTTCAGCATACAACAGGATTAGGCTTAACGCTTCACTGTAATGAGAAAGGAATTAATGTTAAATTTACTTTTTAAATAGGTAGCAAACTAACTTTATATTATTTCCTGGTCAGGATGTGATTAAATTTTTACTGGACATTTTCACTTCCTTTAGGGAATTAACAAGTGAAAGAAGCATAGTTTTATAAGCCATGCTGTCTTGGTGGTATTTACGCTCACATCCTACCTGCTTGTAACACCAGAACCTGGAGCCACATGCAAAGCGACCTTTTTTTATTACCCAAATTGTAAAGCTTACATTATAGTAACTACTATGCGCTTTGAAAAAATCACTGTTTATAAAGGACAAAATCGGTCTTACAGTTTTGCTTTACAACTGCTACATTTGTCTTCGTAGAATAAATGGAACCAGGCATGCCTTTTAATTATAAACTTGGTTATGTAATAAACCAGGAGATGTATCATTCTATTCTGAACAGAATAAATTGCATAACTGTCAAGCATTTTATAAATTTTCCACGAAGTTAACCCAGTTAAGTAAGTTTTATTGGGTAATTTGTGCTTTACCAGGTTCAGTTTTATTTACCTAGTCAGTATGTTGCATTTCCAGAAAATTCCTTTCAACCGTGGAAGGGTTTTAGGTGGAACATCCACCATAAATTTCATGGCTTACACAAGAGGAAATAAAAAAGACTATGACGGTTGGGCCAATCTTGGGAACGATGGCTGGAGCTTTGATGAAGTTTTGCCCTACTTTTTCAAACTGGAAGACTACAGAATTCCAACGACCAGACAAGATGGTGAGTGAAAGAAATAGATTCAGTCAACATAACTTCTGAAGGTAAACAGAAGTAACAATGGAGCCCAACAAACCACCACATTTAACGAAGAAAAGCAAAAATTTTCTGCAATAAAGATTGACCTTGTATACAAGACACACTAATCTGAGAAAGAAAGATAAGGTAACTTGCCTGACTGGTGCTTGAACGTAGGACATCCAGCATACTAGCTAGGTGCTGTAACCACCATGCTACCGGGGCGGAACCAGGTTAAAGGTTCCAGCCGAGCTGTTCAACCCTATCAACAAACATGAGGCCAAGTAGCAAGTTGATTTCCCTGCGTATTTTATTGCGACGTATAGGTCACCACTAAGAAAAACCAGCTGCTAACTTCGGCTGAATAGTCAGGGTCTGCCCTGGAAGTGCAGTGGTTTGAACACCCGGCTTAGTATGAGAGAAGTCCTGGGTTCGAGTCCCAGTCGGAGCAAGTGTCTTTTTCGTCTGTCTCAGATTAGAGTAGCTTATAGTCTCACAAGCCCAATCCTTAACGCCGACTGTTTTCTTCGTTAACCCTTTTGATTTGTTCTTTATTTAAACTAGCATATCTCATATATTTTATAGTTCAGGTGTTCACTAAGACTTCATGATAGATGGAATGAAACAACTTGAGTTAAAGAATAGTGTGCAAAATAAGGAAATGGCAAACAAATTGTCATTAGTGATTTTTGCGGTTCAGTTAAAATCATCGCTAGAAACCTGTAAAGGTGGAAAAGTATTTTACTGGAATAGATCAAACCTGAAGCAGCCTCAGATCACGTAAAATGTGTTATAACAATTCTGAGTTGGCAATTTGATTAAATAGAAGCGGTACAATAAAATTTCTCATTGAGTTTGGCCTTGCGATTAACAGGCATAGCTGATTGACGTTTGTTTTAGTTTGCTGCTAATTATTGACTGCTGCTTCTTTAATCTAAACTAGCCATACGTTTGCTACGCTCACTGCAGTGGCATAAATTCATGTTCCATAACAGTTTATTTTACGCATGAGCATTCTACATTAATCTGTTAACCAGTCTGATCGGTTCTGTTGCAGGCCAATGACCTGTAAATGGCCAGGGCCAAAAATAAAGATGGGTCACAATCCCCAACCGGAATTCTTAGTCGGGGAAAAATGGAGCTTAGTTGGAAATAACAGGAGGCGGGACAAACCTACCAATAACGGGGATTAAAAGAGATAACTGGTCATTAAATAAAATTCGCAAAACGCTAGACAGTCGAAAATTCTGTATCCCTGCCGACCCCCCCCCCCCCCTCAACATTTTGTCTTTCATACGCCCCTGTAAATGGGGCAGTTGGTTCTACATTTTTATAACAGGCGAAATTATAACAAAGTTAATGCCCTCTGGGCATTTACACTATTTTGCGGCTTTTAGGGGGGAAGGCGCTAACACGGTAATTAAAAAAAGTTAGAGAAAATCAAGGAAGTAAAACTCCACACAAGAATTGCTTGTATTCAGGGAAGTTACAAGTTACTTCCTTGAAAACAAGGTTGCAACCTATCAGGGTTCAGTGCAATTGCAGGGTTGTAGGGTGAGTGCAAGGACTTTGCTTACAAAACAAATGGGAAAAGAAGAAAGTCGTTAACACGAGCCTAGACCAAATAGCAAAATTAAAGAAGTGTGGATATGGGCGTTAAGGGTGGTGTTTCCGATGACAAATGCCAATTGTCGCTTAATCAGCGTATCTTGTTCCGCAGGAATGCAACGGATTTATTGTAATTTGAACTTGCTACAATAGTTCTTTATATGTGCATTAAAATAATGTTATTGTTAACTACGCTTTTTCAGTGTACCTACCATTGATGACAATGATTTTGAGCCATCCAATAATAAAGTTTAGATTTATTGCCACATCTTTTGCTTACGAAGTAGTAGTTAGTGAGAATGCAAGCTCACAAGGACAATAGTCCACGTCGTAGAAGATATTGCTTCGTTACCAAGCAAAAGTTTCACTCTAGCTTTGTATCGCATATCCCGTCTCGCAACAACGATGTACCACAAACTGAGGCAGGAAAAACAATTATAGAGTACATGCTATAGCAGGAAACTAAACATCTAGAGGTTAACAATAAACGTTGAAAAAATGATGAAATGGTTCTTTGGAGGTCAATTTTTACTTTTTTCAAGTATCAAAGAAACTCGCCCGGATCCATAAAACATCCCGAAACATCTGTTAAATAGTGGGGAGGAAATATTAAATAAAGAATGTGATTTAAACATAATAAATATTCAACAGTACAGTAATCAAAACTTTCTCAGAAAATGAATAAAACAAACGTATGAACGTCTAAACAACACACTATGTATTTTATTGTTATTGTGACTTTACCCTTCAAATATGTTATGTCTTCAATCATGCAGAGACACTGCACACTGGTGCTTTAATGAATCAATTTTTTTTTCTTTCCAAAGCAAAATATCACTCAGAAGGAGGACCAATGTCAGTAGAACATCCAACCTTCAAAACACCACTAGCAGATGCATTTCTTCAAGCTGGCCATGATCTAGGTCATCCATTGGTTGATTACAATGGTGAATTCCAAACTGGTAAATTAATTGAGTGTCTTTGCTAATCACATCACACTATTAATTTAATAAATAAATTAAACACATATTGTCAGCTAATTTTGAATTGACCTTATCACAGAAATTTAAATGACTTCTTGTAACAAACAAAACGATTACAGATTGTTTATTTTAAGTTTATGCCCATAATGGATAAATTTTAGTCATGAAGTGTAGAAGAGGGTCAAACTTCTATGTGTTTGTCAGTGTAAAACACAAGAGGAGGTGCTTTAGTTGTAAGAAACATTAATGTCCTTTTTTTTGTTGCAAGATGTATGTAAATTGTCATATAATGCTTTGCTCCATCAGTAATAGCTTAGAATAACAAGTTGTATGGTAGTCAATACTTTTTTTAATGAATAAACAAACACACTGATGTGAACTGAAGCCACTGGGGTGGGTATTATGACAGACACTTGATTCAAATGTTTCTTGTGCGAGAGACAAACCATGATTATATGTCTCCCGAGCTACAGTTTATACAAGAGGTATGAATAATATAATTTTTTTCATGTAAGCATTGTGATGAAAAACAAAACGACCTGGTATTCTGCATTACCACTATTCAGTGTATTTCATAGACATTCAAATTGTTTGATAACCATTTCACTTATTTTTTTATAGGATTCAGTTACCCACCAGTTAATATTCGCAACGGGGCACGTTGTAGCACTTACACAGGCTACTTGCAGCCTGCTCTCAACCGAAGTAATTTACATTTGGAAATTAATGCCCTCGTGACTAAGGTAGGTTAGTGGAAACATACAGCACTCAGTGGCGGAACCAGCCACTTCTTGCAACCAGGTCCCGACCAGGGCTGACTGAAACATGCCCAGGGCCTTCTGTCGTCTCTGAAATAGCAGTCATCACACGACGGTTCGAGAACCACCAGGGCCTGGACCATTTTTACCAGGGCTGAGGCCCTGTTGGGCCCTGGTCTGGCACCTCCACTGACAGCATTTAAAATGGTAGTTAATGGTATGAAATTAAATAAATACGGATGCAAATCTATTTACGTTGCCTTTTGTACTTATATGATATCAGACAGTCTGACATATGAGTCCAAAAGGCAACGTAAATAGGTTTGCATCCATATTTATTTAACCCATTTGTTTAATAGGTATGTACTTAAAACATGACTTTAGGACACGAGGTAAAAAAAATTAGTATTTAAGTCGTTTTTGAAAATTTCATTTCAGATCTATGACAATAATTATTTCAACAGAAAGAATCATTCTTGTGTCCAATATTAATCATATATTCTTTTTTTTTTTTACTTTTATGGTAATTTCCAAAGGTTAATGCGTACAACAATTCTTTTGCCAAAGATCTTTTATCTAAGCCACAATTTTTAATTACAAACTACACACACATAGACTGAAAATTTTGTGCAATTTTCACACATGTAATTTCTTTCATAAAAACTTTACTCTTGTTAAAAAATGTACATGCCATTTCGTAAGACAAGACACACCATAAAAAGGGGATATGCTTATAAGTATTGTAGAATTAAAAGTTTCCTGCTGCATGTGAACCAAGGGACAGAGGAAATACAACTGTTACAGAACACAAAGATGCTTTTATTCGTCGTCACTCTGACTATTATATCAAGACTTGGAAACCTTACCGTAAATAAATATGCAATGGTTCTCAAAGATCCTCAAAGAAAACCCCTCTGTCGTTTCAAATCTACTAACAGGAGGACCACGTAAATGCACATAAATAAATTGTGGCTCGGGGAACATATAATCATGGTAGTCTCAATGACCATGGAATGGCCATTCAAGGTCATCACAATGCTAACTTTTGAACTACACGTCGTAGAATAGCAGTATAGATTAGATAGTTGGAGAAACCGTAAACCAAGGGCAAATCAAAAACAAAACAACAAAAAAAGAATGAAATTTGGAGCAGAATCGTAGGATTTGCAAGCAATCAAACTTAGAGGTTAAAACTGTACTGCAGTACGCAAGTGCAGTGCAGCTTTTATCATTAAGTTTGATTGCCTGCAAATCCTATGATTCTGCTCCGAATTTCGTTCCGTTTTTTGCTTTGGCATTGGTTTACGGTTCTCTCCAACTATGTAATTTAAACCACTATTGTACAAAGTGTAGTTCGAAAGATAGCATTGTGATGACGTTGAATGGCCATTCCAACGTCATTAAAACTATCATGATTATGTATTATAATACTTGCCTGCATCTGCCCATTTTTACTTAATTTTATCTAAACGTTTTGATGGAGGTGATTGAATCGAAACTCTTAACGCAGAAAGCAACTCTACATTCTGCAAGTCCCAACTATTATTTTAGAAATAAGCCTTTAGTGAAAATACTACGCTAGCAATTATAATACTAGTGATGTAATTATTTACAGCGATTGTGCTTGTTTACTTTAGAATTTAAATTTTCAGGAACTCTAATTGAGCCAGCTGTTATAATTAATAAGGAAGTACCGTGACTTTTAGCCAAAATCATTACGCCTCACTGCGCTGCATGTCAACTGCATGATAAACAAAAAGGACCAAAAAATTACATTATTAGCAAATATCCATTAAATATGGCAATAAAAACTATGTGCTGTAAATTGCTTATGCACCTTGGAAGAAAAAGTATTCTAAACTTGTAACCATAATTAGCCCCTCGATTTAATACTTCCCTGACAACCCTCGTTACTTTATTACAAAAAGTTAATACACAACTTCTACATGAAAATACTGTATTGACAGACCAAGTAGGCTAATAATTGCATTGCTTTAGTTTTCATGCACTTAATTAATTACCTTTTTCTATGTAATAGAGAAACTTGAAAAATGTGTATTATCTTGGAGTAATTCTCAAAGCACCTGACAAATTTTATTAACGTTATTGTCTATGGTTGTTTCAGGTATTATTCGACGACAGCAATACTGCAACAGGAGTACTTTACGAACAACATGGCAAAACATGTCAGGCCAAAGCTCGCAGAGAAATTGTCATTTCAGCTGGAGTTATTAATAGCCCACAACTGCTGATGCTTTCTGGAGTTGGTCCTGCCGAGACACTCAGTAAATTCAATGTAAGGATCATTTAGTTTGATGATTTAAACAGTTTTGGCAGTTAACGTACTACAATTGCTGGTTAATTCACTCATATGTTGTTTATATTAGTGTTTTTGCATGTTCGGTGAACTTGTGAATTCATATCTCCATCTGGGATTTAGTCTGGCATCGTTTTGATTTTGGCCAGTTTCTTGTGGGGTTATGCGACAAAAAAAAACTGCATGACTGAAAGAGGACTAGAGTGTTTGTTTTAGGCCAAAAAAGCATTCATTGTTTAGAATCTGGATAAAAGACCTTTCTTTGACTAGTTATGGGTTCAATCATAGCTCACAAAAGCTCAAAGCAACTTGGACAGTGCCATGAAATTTGTGTTAAATGCCACGAGCATTGGGCAGTGCACAGAATAATTTTCTGTGATCTTCCGTCAGCAGCCTTACCTTGCTGCCTTCTTTGTTAGGGTTACTTCCTTACCTCCCCATCCAGAATAAGAATTTTCAAGTTGGCTAAAAACAGCCACCAATTCGAACGTTTTGTTGATAAAGCCAGTTTTTTGAAAGAAAATGTACTTATTGTATAGTGACAAAAATTACTACATATCTTGCGTCAGCCTTCACATGATAGTTCCGTAATACATTTTTGTGGTGAAAAAGGAAATTGCCACAAGTTTCATTCCCAATGTCACAAGATGTTAGCATTTTTCCTAGGCTCTTTTCTACTTTAGTTTGAAAACCTTTTGGGACCCTTGGGTTCACTTTGGTTTTCAATTCTTTCTCTCTCACTACTTTCCTGGGCCACTTTGCCTTCGTTCATTGGTAATCCTTTACCGACTTGTACATCGAATTTTATGAATACCATTCTCATGCATGTCAACATGCTAGACAAAAGAAATGGGAAGGTCTATGCAACAAAAAACTGATCTCAGAATACTGCGATTTTTTTTAATACGACCAAATATTTGTTCTTATGTCTTCTATTATGTTCATTCTTTAATGCTTCCGTCCAGACATGAAATGTGTGGTGCGCAATGAAGGAAATGTTCATTTATGTCCACATCGACATTTATGCAAACGTGTACCAAAGTTTGTAGGGAAGAAGTGTTTAAATACAACTCAACTATTTTTATGCATACTTCGACTTTGAAATTAGCATATTTAATATACAAAAACATAAAGTTTTTACTGTTACACGAAGAAAACTAGTACGAAATAATTAAGACTTGTTGGCGTTTGTTCACAGATACCTCTAATTAAAGATATGCCAGGTGTGGGTCAAAATCTTCAAGACCATTTAACCGTTGGCGGGTTAGCATTTTACTTAAATGAAACAGTTGCCTATAGAACTGGAAAATACTTCACAGAAGAAAACGTTCAACTCTGGAAGGCCACTGGATCAGGTGAGTGATGAAACTGTGAAAGAATTCAAGAGGTTGCCAGCATGGTTCATTTTCTTCTTCTGTTAAGTACAGCCATTCTTGATTTCATTTAACAAATCCCTTTTTTTCGCCTTGGAAGGTCCACTAACAACTCCAGGAAGTTTTGAAGGTGTTGCCTTTTTCAATTCACGTTACAACAATGAAACAGACTGGCCTGATCTTGAAGTATATTACAGCTCTGACAACATTATAAAAGGATACAAGCCGTACATCAGTTCAGTACGTATGTTTTTACTTATTTTTTTTATTGAATACATGCACAATTTTAATAAATCTTAATCCAGGTGACAATTAAGGTGAATCCCTAATTAAGCTCATTTGGCTTTCATCAGTATAGACCAACGTTACCACACTAAACTGTGGTTATTGATTTCAGTAGAGAGTATTTAGGGGAATGAGTTTCGGTAACTGTTCGGCTGTTGGGTATATGTAAAATGTTACTAGAATCTGTAACTATGTCACCTGTGTATGATAATTAAAGATGTGCACCACGTCGAAAATGCTAATTTCGGTTCCATTGTTTTTAAATAATAGCCAAATTGATGTTCAATGCCAAACTATGTCAAAAAATCATCAAATATATGACCGGTCGTTCGTATAGCGTAGCCAACAATCAAATGGATTGATGCTGGCAAGCAGTGATGGCACCAGAATAAACGCGCTGGGGGTATGAATGGTCACCATTTTGACTTAGGTGGGCAGCCATATTGTTATAGTTTGTTCCACATTATGTTTGCAGAAAACTGACTGTATGATGCTATGTTTCCATCCACTACGAGTGCAAAAAAACAAGTAAATATCCCACTCGTAGACTCTAACAGTAACTGTGTAGAGTCTACAAGTTTTCCATCAACATGTTTTTGCACTCGTAGTGCAAGGAAACATGGCGTCATACAGTCAGTTTCCTGCAAACATAATGTGGAACAAACTATAGTTAGATTGAGTAAACCTGAAGCATCTAAAAATGGACAAGTTTATGTTGTATTGTTTACTATGGCTGACAGAAATAAAGATTGGAAATACACGTTACCAAATATTTTTGTATACTCCACTTGGTCTTAAGAGTTTGGAGTAGCAGCGAATTTTCCTGTGGCACCACAAGTGATGCCACCGAAGATTCGCTGCTGCTCCAAGCTCTCAAAACCAAGTAAAGTAAACAAAACTTTTGCTAATGTGTCGCCTTTTTACTCACCAACTGGATTCTCAGGTGTAATATGACACTCAAGCTTGTTTTGGGTTTGAGATGCTTTATTAATACAAATCACTCAATTACATACCAATTTTAGTAAGCTTTTTTTTCTAAACAGCCTTCAACTTATAATTTATTTTGAACACTTAATTTATTGGGATGCGAATTTGTAAATATGTTCACTTAAAAAATTACTTGAATGTCAGCTTGTTTTGTCATTTGGACATAAAAAAAA